>JAXFYN010001507.1:0-24364 GCA_036172215.1 Camellia granthamiana | reverse complement strand
TGTCAATTTTTAGCAACATATAAAAAATTATCAAAAAAAAAATTATTTTTAGCGACAATTTCACCAAGACTTATTTTCAATAGAACTTGATGGGAATTAAGTCCAACTATTAAGACAATATATTCAAGACCCTCCGAATAAAAATTAAAAGGACACTTAGTTCATAAATTTAAATTTCAATTTTGTATAGTCAAAATACTTTATCCATAAGCATATATTTACATAAAATGACCAAAATATCGCTATATATAATATACTTATCCTATACACTCTCATTTCAAACCCTAATTACAATCTCAGCCCCATATATCTCTCTCTCTCTCTCTTTCTCTCTCTCTCTCTCTCTTTGATCGGAGCCCAATCGCCGTTAGTGAAGGACCCGGAGGCTTTCTTCGATCCCCAAAAGCTCGCGCTTTGCCGCCATTGGCGATGTCTTCCAGACAGTCGATCGAGCAAGACTCCGAGGAGCAGGGCCGACCCTAGGCTAAGACTAGTGAGGCTTGTGCCTAGGGCTCCAAAAATTAGGCCCAAAAAAAGGCCCCCAAATTTAGTCTTGCACTATATTAAAAACTTAAGGGGGACTTACCAGCCGGTCCCATCCAAACAAATTAATTCCCATCAAGTCCTGCCCTATTTCAGTTCCCAATTTTACCCTTTAATATCACACCACATGCGTGAAACAAATAAACTGCTCACGACTTCTCCCTGTGAGCCCTGATAAGAAACTGAAAATTTCAATGTTATTTACAATCTGAATGAGTACAGCTATATTTATAATACAAGAACTATCTATTAGCCACCGCCTCTACAATCTATACATTCATATATCTCTATATCTAATGTTGTTACACCGCCTCTACAATCTATATATATATATATCTCTGTAACTAATTCTGTTAGAGATAAGAAAGTTATTATCCTCTGTTATCCTCTGTTTTGCCTTTGAGTATACTTCCTTGAGCTAAAGTTGATATATTCTTATCAAGCCCTTCCCTATATGTTGTCTTCCTTTTATTCCTTATATATTGTTCCTTTTATTCTCTCATACTCACAAACATACACATTCACTCACTAATTCATAAAATCACATCCTCACACTTACTAATTCACAAAAACAAATTTACAAAATATTCAACAGTGATAAATTTATCACTGGTTCAAACAGCGTTTTCTACTTTTACCCCTACACTCAACACTATAACTCAAAAATTTCAGTGATAAATTCATAAAAACAAACTTATCACTGGTTTAAACAATGACAAATTTCAGTGATAAATTTACAAAACCAAACTTATCACTGGTTTAAACAATGACAAATTTCAGTGATAAATTCACAAAAACAAACTTATTATTGGTTTAAACAGTGATAAATTCACAAAAACAAACTTATCACCGGTTTAAACAATGACAAATTTCAGTGATAAATTCACAAAAACAAACTTATTATTGGTTAAAACAGTGATAAATTCATAAAAACAAACTTATCACCGGTTTATCACTGATTTAAACAAATTTGTCACTGATTTATCACTAGTTTAAACAAATTTATCACTGGTTTAAACAGATTCCAATATACAAAGAGAGAGAGAGAGAGAGAGAGAGAGAGAGAAAGAGAGACAAGAACAAAGAGCATAGATCTTAGATCTAGAGGTGGAGGTGACGACGACTATGGAGGTGGAGGCAGCAGTGGTCGGCAACGACAGTGGAGGAAGATGCCGGTTGAGGTCGCCGACAATGATGACAGTGGAGGCGGCGGTGCTTGGCAATGGTAGAGATGGCAATGTCGTTGATGGAGGAATGTATAGAGAGAGAGAGAGAGAGAGAGCGCTTCTTTTTTATTTTCGTTTTTCAGCTTTCTCTCACAGATCTGGATATGAATATATGAGACAAAAATGGAATAAACAAAAATATTCAGGACCTATAGGTAAAATAGTCTTCATCATGGACCTGTTGGGTAATAATTCTTCCAAACAGGACTGGCCCGTAAAAAACCCAAAACTTAAATGACCCAATTCTGTTTAATTAATTCAGGCCATTTTAAAGGAGCCCTCAAAAAATCCATTTGGCCCAATTGATAAAAGGCCCAATTAAAAAATATTTATAAGTTTTAGTTGTTAGTCCAATTTAAAAAAATATATAATATATATATATGTGTGTATTAGTCGCTAGCCTAATTTTGTGTGGCCTACTTTGTTTTCTCTTCATGGCCCAATTATGTGTTTTTTAGTATTTTTTTTAAAAAAAATATTTACACAATTTTTATTTATTTATTTTGTAGATACATCTAATTTAGATACGCTTAAAAACTATAATATTTATATATTTAAAAAAAAAAAAAAAACTTTACCAAATACAAAAAATATAAAAAAATACGAATTGCAAACTCCGACATTATTTTTGAAAACTCCAAACCAAACAGAGTGATTATTATTTTTATTTTTTATAAATATCTAAAAAGGCCCCGAAAAATTATTTCGCCTTAAGCCCCCGGAAACTCAGGGCTGGCCCTATCGAGGAGCGTCGCCACCGTCTCGCAGCTCAGAGGGCCGCTACTGGAGAAAACGGTATGAAAGGCTCGTATCTCGATGTCAAGCTTGTAAATCTGGTGGCTGCTTAGCCGTACAATGTGTTGGTGCTTCAAGTCTCCAGCATAATCGTGATACGTGAATCGATGGAAACTTCACTGCTCCGCCGAATAAGGTGCTGGAGCCAGCGAAGGTGAAGAAAGCCCCTAGCCCTAGCCCCGCTGACGATGGAACCGCTAATTCTAGATTTGTTTCTATCTCTCTCTGTGGGTCTACATTTGTCTTTTTAAAACCACCTTTGATTTTTATATCGATTTGTGATTTTGTGATTTCAGTTTATGTTGAGTTTAGAAAAAGCTACATGTACTAAAAGTAAAGGTTGTTTAATTTTTATAGTTGTTGTTGTTGTTGTTGATAATGATGATGAAACTGATTGCAACAGGATGAGATTGCTCACATCTAATAGATTTTTTTTGTTGTTGATGTAACGCCCTCAAAATAATATATAACTCAATCATACATATGATCCATGATCATAAAGAAATAACACATTTTCATTCATCAGAGTCTTCTTACAAAAGATGTGACATGTTGACAACAAAAGTAGATGCCCTATCGGCTTACAACTTTCTAAGTCAACACTTGGATACAACAAAAGAGGGTTAGAAGCCCTTTACAAATAGAGCCCTCGGCTTGGAAATAAAAACATATAAACATAAAAGTAAAATAACAAAACAGAGACTTCAGCCCCGAGACCTCCCAAGCTAAGACCTTGGAGGTGGCATGTCCCCTATACTTGAAAATGGTGTCCCAAGAAGGGTGAGCCAAAGTCCAGTAGAGATATGCTAAACCAAATATGAGAAATAACTAAAACATTAGTATTTGATAAATGTCCAACACACGTACATCGATATATATATACCGTTTTCATAATCCATCAACATCGCTATTCATCTTTCAACCCGGTTTCATTTATATTTCCAATTCACTTTATTGACATGGTTCGTTTATCTAAGTAATTCAAATGAGACTACAACTCATAAAAATAGCACTTCAATTCATCAACAATTCAAAATGAGACTACAACTCATATTATCAACACTTCAATTATCAACATCATTCAGATGTATATAAGGTTTCGGGACTTTCACCCTGGATACTCCGGCCAACTTAATTATCAATGGAGTTCATCTCCTATCTTCTCCCAAGCTATGGAGTACATCCCCTATCTCCTCCCAAACAAAGAAACATATGCAATGTATTTAAACACTTTATCATATACAATGATCAATTAATGCACATATTCAATGTGTTATTCCAACTGTCATATTCAATGACATATTCCAATTGATTAGTTTCAGTTTACCTAATCATCATGCAATTCTACAGCAATCATGGCTATCCTTCATCGATAGCCCTAAACAGTTATTTTTAAACAGATGATTAAATTTATCAAACAGATAAATTTACACATTTTTCATAGTTAAGCAATTTTCAATCCAACCATACCAATTTATTACATTTTCCCCCCAATTTCATCATTTCCAACTCAATTATATATTCTCATAGTCAATTTCATTATTTTGACAAATAATTCATTTAAACCCAATTAGTGCATTTTTCCCTCTTCCTCAAATATCAACCCTCAGGCTCAATTTCATCAATTATACACACATAATTCCATTTCAAGACCTCACATTAACAAAGGGACCCAAAACTAAGAAACCCCTCTTTTAAGCATTTCAAAGTTCAAACCCTAACTTCCCAAAATTTTCAAATCTCACCATTTATACAAAATGACTAATATTTATGTTAAAACTCATAAGAATGAGTAGTTTATCCCTACCTCAAAGTTAGGAGCCCAAAGGAGAAGATGAAGAAACTTGAAAGTGCTCCAAATCCAAGATTTTTCGGATCAAAACGTAGCCCAAACCAAACTCTAACTTTTATACAAAGGGACTAGGGTAGAGAACCATTAGAATAAGGTGTATTTGTAGAGAGAGAGGCTGCCGGATCTAGGGTTTCAGAAGAAAAGGAGATGAAAAAGTGATGTATAAACCCGCTGCTGTGAACTGATATACACAGGGCTCGCTCGAGTGAATGACTGGTTGCTCGAGCGACTAGACACAAACGGACCTCGTTCAAGCACAAGAAGCTTCGCTTGAGCGAAAAATAAGAAGCTTCAAGTCTGTAACCCAGACGTACGCTCGAGCGCAAAAGTGCTCGCTCGAGCGAAGGAACACAAAACATAGAGCTCACTCGCTCGAGCGACAAAAACCTCGCTCGAGCGAAGAATACCAACCTTTAGGTTTTTCAAAGACGCAGACGCACGCTCGAACGCAAGAGTGCTCACTCGAGCGAAGAGACACACCACACAAAGGTCGCTCGAGCGCAGGAACCCTAGTTCGAGCGAAGGAACTAAAACCTATGGCTCACTCAAGCGAAAAAAGCCTCACTCAAGCGAAGAAACCAAAATCTGGACAGCAACCATCTATTTCAGTACCCAACCAACCTGTCTCAAATCCAACCAACACATCTCACAACTCAAATACAAAGAATTTAAGGATGGAAACAAGAATAAGACAACAACATACAACCACTAGACCCGAGTCTGAAACACAATGCATGACAGGGAAAATCGGGATCGCTATATTGAACAGATATGTTCAAAATTTGAATAGATTTGTAACAGATCTTTTCAAACTTTGAATAGATAGTGCTTTGGTTTATTTCAATAACAAATATTTGAAATTAGCAAGTAGAATTTAAGCGAAAAAAATTGAGACAATAAAATTTGGATTGATAAATTTAAACAGATAAAAGAAAAAATTGAATAGATAATAAAATTTGGACAGATATTTGAACAGATAAGGGAAAAAATTGAACAGATAGTCAAAAATTTGAACAAATAAATATAAATTTGAACAGATATAAAATAATTTAAACATCTAGATATAAATTTGAACAGATAGTCGGAAAAATTAAACAGATAAAAAAAGGTCAATAGAAAAATTAAGGGATAAAATTGGAAACAAAATATCCTTCAAAATAAATAAAAGGATTACTTATCAATTTATTTCACAAATGGTAGACCTCTTACCAAGAAAAAATATCTACAGAATCTAATATCTTATGCCCTTTTTAAATTGAATTTTTCATCAATTTTCTCAAATCAAGATACAATTAAGAAAATATCTAATCATGTATTAAATAACAAGTTTGGATATCATATCACATATAATATTAAAATTAAAAGGCAAATTACCTACGCCTAAATTGAAGTTGAGTTAAATTACAGATTCTCCCTTGAGGTTTCATAAATTACATCCCGTCCTCCCGTGGCCGTTAACTAAACGTTAAGAATGGTTAACTGACATTACCAAAATATAAATTGATGGACGATATTGCTCCTACTAAAATCCCTTTGATAAATCAAAAAAAATTACAAAAAAATTACATTAGATGGAAAAATAAATAAATAAATAAGTTTTTGGAACCATATTCGATTTGTTATTTAGAAAAAGATTTTAGAATTTAAAAAAAAAATTTAAAACTAATTTGGTAAAAATAAATATGAAAAAATATATTTAATTTGTAAAAATTATTTTTAACCACTCAAAAGATAAAATTATATAAAAATAATTATTATTTTTAATTTTTTTAAAAAAAATTAAAAATAAATTTCTAAAAATCAAACCATACATATTCTAAGAATTTTTTGATAAGCCATTTCTTGTGCTTTTAACTTATTTAATTATTTGTTAATTTTATGATATTTTCACCATCTGACATTACAACATATAATATAAGATTTTTAGAGACCATTTTTTTTGATTTCTAAAAGTGAAAATTTTGTTGTAAAAGACATTTATGAACTAATTTATGTCGTTGTGAGGATAGTCGCTAGGTCACCCTAAAAAGTAAAAAATAAGGCTTTTAGCGATAAATTTTTTTTAAAAAATGTCAATAATAAATAAGTTTTTATGGACAAAATAATTTGGTCTCAAAATAGTTTATTTTTTGAGACAAAAAATTTGATACCAAAAAAACAATAATTAATCACTAATGTTTAATTTTCATTGCTAAAAATATAATAACGACATTTTTCACAACAAAAATATTTGGTCTCCTAAAAATAATTTTGCCCTAAATTTTAGTCTCTAAAATTTCAATTTTTTATAGTGTGATAAGTGTTTTTCCATTTTGATTTTGCATTTCATAACTTACTTAAAAATAATAATTTAGCTAAATCTCAGGAGAATCTATAATTTAGCTAAACCTTAAAGAGGAATTTGTAATTTAGCTAAACCTAAAGGGGGTGTAGGTAATTTGCCCTTATTTGTCGGAAGGGTATTTTAGTCAATTTATGATATCCGTTAACGACATTAATTACGATGGGACGGAATGTAATTTTTGAAACCTCAGGAGGAAATTTGTAATTTCGTTCAATTTCAAAGGAGGTGTAAGTAATTTGTCCAAATTAAAATTAGTGTTTCCTTAAGTTTTTCTCTCTCTTACATGCCACCTACTTCACAATCTGCAGCCTTAAACTTTTAAAATACAATGTCATTAATTTGTGTTCCGTTAGAGGATTGAAGAAGGGATTTAAAAAGAAAAAAACAAAAAATAAGTAAAATGTGAATAAAATATATTTATATTTTATCTAATTTTACACACTTTTTTCTTTTCTTTTTTCAAATCTCTTTTTAAATCTTCCAATCAAACACAATATAAGAGTATTAAAATTAGCAACTATATTCACTTATTTATTACCAATTTGAAGTTCCGTATTTATATAAAATTGTAATATAATATAGCCAATAACAAATATATCTAGCTATTATCTTCCAACTAATCAATACATAAGTTGCAATTGTTCGAAAGGAAGGTGACAGAAGATTACAGAATTAGAATTTATTCATAACAATGTCCATGTAATTTATCTCTTGTATCAATTTAGATCTTATATTATACTTTTAGGTTCATTAATTTGTTCGTTTGAATTTTCATATTGATTCATCAAATTAATAATATTATTTAGAAATTGAACAAAAATTAAAGAACAAAACAGTCTATTAACTCTCCTCAATTACTTTTGAGGAGTTTTACATCTAACTTAAAATGGTGTATTTTCTTTTGGGCAGATCATTTTGCGATTAATTTTTATCTAATTTCTTAACAAATATTTTAATTAAATTAAATTGACACAATATAAAAAATTAAGAAAAGAAAATTCATACTATTAAAATGATAAGGACTAAATTAATACATGATGCAAATTAGAAATAGATGATAGGATTAGATAATTGAAATAGTCCACCATGAGAGAGAGAGAAGCAATTATTAAAACAATAGAAATGGGTGTAGTTGTTGAAGAATGGTTCATGGTTCATTCTTGAAAGACGTGTAAAAGGAAAAAAGTCCCTATTGAAGACTTGGCATCATCAAAACTGTAATGACAAATTCAAATAATCTGATCTATCTGTATCTATAAATACACAGCCTCTTTGCCATGCTAGATATCCATCACCCTCCTCTCAAGCAATTGCAGTTAGGCATAGAAATTCCAATTCGCTTCAATTAAAAATGGCAACTCATTTTTTCTTTGTAACCGTAGCCATCATGGCCTTGGCCTTTACACTTGCCTTTGCTTCTGATCCAAATCCTCTACAAGACTTCTGTGTTGCTGTCAAGGACTCCAAATCTGCTGGTATACTATATGTGCTCATCTCTATCTCCCAACTTTATGCCTTCCAAATTATATGTTTCGTATCATTTTGGTTGTAAACGTTTTAATTGTGGGATATTTTAAGAAGATGGTTAAAAATTGATTTTTTAGCCTTTTTGGATTTTTTTTTTTTTGAAAAAACGTGTAAAAAATATAAAAGATGGTGTGATCCAAAATGAATTAAAAGCTGAGAAAGTGTCTTTCCACCCACTTTTAAAAAAAGGCCTATATCAATTTTGTTTTCAAAGTAGTAAATGTATATTCAAATTGTCTCTCCAGCTAACATCCCAGTTTTCATTTGGTTCCTAAAATATACACAATGTTTCATTTTGGCCCTTAATATTTTAGTTATATTAGTTTTATTAAGAGTTGGTTTTCATTTTCTTAGATGTCATCATGTAATATTATTGAAAGTTTGCTAGTCTTGAATCAAAAAAAAAAGAAGAAAGTTTGTTAGTCTGTATAACATTTTCTTTCTTTCACCCAACACTTACTGAAGCATATCTCCAATTTCCTTTTTATGCAGTTTTTGTGAATGGCAAGTTCTGTAACGATCCAAAGCTCGCCAAAGCCGATGACTTCTTCTTTTCTGGCCTCCTTACCCCCCGAAATACGTCAAATCCAATTGGATCGACTGTCACTCCCGTAAATGTTATGCAAATCCCAGGCCTCAACACTCTCGGCATCTCATTAGCTCGCATCGACTTTGCACCTTACGGTCTTAACCCACCCCACACACACCCTCGAGGAACTGAGATCCTCGTGGTCTTGGAGGGTACCCTCTACGTCGGTTTCGTAACCTCCAATCCGGAAAATCGTCTCTTCACCAAGGTCTTGTGCCCAGGAGATGTTTTTGTGTTCCCAGAGGGTCTTATTCACTTCCAGTTTAATGAAGGAAAGACCAATGCAGTGGCTATTTCTGGTCTGAGCAGCCAAAACCCTGGTGTTATTACCATTGCAAATGCGGTATTTGGGTCGAATCCAAAGATTTCTGATGATGTTCTTGCCAAGGCATTCCAAGTGGACAAGAAGGTGGTAGACTATCTTCAAGCTCAATTTTGGTGGCCCAACAACTAAAGAAATAAACGAGGAATAGAATCCACGACTCTATTATTTGTTAAACTTTAATCATATATTACTTAATATTGTATGAATAAGTGGTTGGTTATGGATGATTTCCTTACAACTTTTTTTCCTATAATTTTATAATAATGAAGTTTTTAAATACATCTCTCTCTCTCTCATATAATGATGGAGCTCTCTTGATCTTTTTCTAGTCTCCCATATTGAATAGTTAAGAGATAATGAGCAATTGTATTTTTAATGGTTGACATGATTGTAGCCTAGCTCACTAAAAACTCGAGATATTTCAAAAATGGTAAAAATCTATATGAATTTTAAGGTCAACTTAAAATAATCCTACTCTATCAGCCACGATGACAATTATATGTCACTTAAAAGTGTCAGCAAACTTTTTAAATATAACGATTCTCAAATATAAATAGCATTTATTCCATGAATAAATATAAATGTAAAAAAATTATAGTGATAAATAGTATTTCTCATTAGTTAACCATCACTTGACCAATTACATTTATGAATATTATTATTACATCTCATAATATATATACCTACATTTTAATGAAAAGAATATAATGAATTCTTTAATTTTTTTTTCCTGAGTGAAATAAAGTTTTTAAATAATTCAATTATAAGAAGGAAAAAAAAACATTTATTGAAACTTAGAAAATCAAGTATATAATTATACACATAATTTTTGAGTTCAAATCATCTGAAGGGACCACTGCAGGTGTGCCCATTCTTTAACTTTAGGGTTTCAGATACCCAGTTATCAAAAACAACAACAACCAAAAAAAAAAAAAGCGCTTTTGGATTTAGTACACCTTCCATTGTTCTAAAAAAGAAAAAGAAAGAAAACAAATATTTATTATTTAATACTTAATGAGAGAAAAATAAAAACATATTTTTGAGATAGCTGCTTGCAGCCATGATTTTGTCTAGTGCCTTGATTTTTTTCTACTGTTCTGCAATCTTTGTTCCTTCTATTATTTAAATAAAATTCTCTTTCACTGATAAATCTTTTTTTTTTTTGAAAAAGCAGCTAAAATTTACTTGATTGTAATTTGTAATCCATTCTTCTTCTAAATTTTAGTAATTTTTTTTTTCTCTTTTTTATTTGCTATTCGTTAGTCTTAACATTATGTGTAGGTTCGACTCATGTTAATTGATCTCGTGTCAAATTCAAATTCTTAAATTTACCTAATAATAAGTCCATGCACTATAACAAATTAATGTTTTAAAGACAAGAATTTAGGGACAAAAGTACTTTTTATGAGTGAAATATTATTGTTGTCAAAAGTGTCATTATTATATTTTTGGTGACAAAATTAGACATTTAGTGTTGAACTGACCAAATTATTTTGTTCCTAAAAGTACTGTTGTTAGCGGCATTTTTAAAATTTTATTGCCAAAAGTTCTTTTTAAAAAAAAAAAAAAACCTTTTGGGGTGACATTTTAACAACTATTCTCGCGACGACATAAATTGATTTACAAATTTTTTAACAATATAATTTTCACTTTTGGGGACAAATTTATTTATTGAAACTATTGCAGTGATGGTTGCAGTTTAAGAAGCATTCATCGTGGAATTAGGCAATACACTAACCATAGAAGGCTGGGTAAAACGACTTATACCCGTGGTATTGGAAATTATTGAACAAATTCACAATCACTCTTAATCATATATTATGTTATATTAATATGGGATTTTTGGTGAAACCTCCCTTTTGGGCCTTTTTATTAGGGTAAAGGATAATCCAATCAATTTTCTTTTAAAAAGTCCCTGAGTAGGAAATGCCTACCTTAATAAGGATATTTTATAATTTCTATTTTTTTTTATCACAATATTGCCCTTATATATATAGTATCATACATTTGAAAATTTTGAAATCTGAGCTAAAGATCTCGCAGCCGATGAAGACGATCTCCAAATCGATCATACTTCACAAAATCGATGAAGACGATCTCCAAATCTGAAGATCTCACAGCCGAACATCTCTCACTTGTTCAACAATAGACGATCTCGCAGCCGAACATCTCTCACTTGGTGGCCGATGATCAACACTCTCAATTAAACGAGAGTTTCATTGAGATTTGTGATTGTTGATCGAGTTGTAGAGGTTTTTCTTCTCAATTAGGTATGTTGATTTGTTAATTAATTTTTAGTTATTTATTTATTTTTGTTGTGTTTGATCTGATTTCGTTTGACAGAATCAGAGTAAAATTTTACTCTGATTCTATTGCTGTGTCTTTTGTTTCAGAGAATGAGAGTAAAATTTTACTTTGGTTCGATTACTCTGTCTTTTGTTTCAGAGAATGAGAGTAAAATTTTACTCTGGTTCTATTGCTCTGTTTATAATGAGAGTAAAATTTCACCCTGGTGTTAGAATGACAGTAAAATTTTGATTATTGAAAAGATAGGGGAGATATGTTCTTTTAGCTTATGCGTTTTAGTTATCAATTTTTAACTAGCAAAAAAATTGCACCGAACAAGTTCATTGTCTGCAAAAATTTTACTTTTGTGCAGAGTAACATTTTACTTTTATATTTAGAGTGTAACATTTTACTTGTTTTTCAGAGTAAAATTTTACTTTTATATAGAGTAAAATTTTACTTTTAAATTCAGGGCGTAACATTTTACTCTTAGATTCAGAGTAAAATTTTACTCTTATGCAGAGTAAAATTTTACTTTTAGATTCCTTTTGTAACATTTTACTCCTATATCAGAGTAAAATTTTACTTTTATGCAGAATAAAATTTTACTTTTAGATTCATGTTTCAAGTTGTGTTGGTGATACACTGTATGAGTTGTCAATCTTTGGCAAACTAAATAGTAAAAATTAACTCTAAAATATAGTACAATGTTACACTAAATCACAGTAAAATTTTATCAATTCAAACTAAACACAAATTGTAGTGACAGTAAAATTTTACTTTGATAGTGATAGTAAAATTTTACTGTTAATTGATTGCAGATTTGTAAAATGGTTCCACCTCTTATGTTGTTATGCAAGTATGGTGATCGTACCATTGTGTTCAAGGTTGTGTCAAACTGCACGTTGAAGGATTTAACTGATTTCTTAAGTTGTAAATTGAAGAAGTTTGACGATAGTGGTTGCATATTGTTATCATACTGTTTGCCTGGACATTCGCAATGCATGATTGATGATGATTCTGATTTTCAGAATATGTTGTCGCTTGTTTATCCCCTTGGTGTTGACCGGGTTGATGTGACTATTACTGAAATGGGCATTTCAAGTAAAAAACATGGAGTTGGAGAATCAGGAGACGCTACTGGATCCAACATTACTGATGATGAAATGGATTTACTCCCTATGTTTTGTCAACATGAAGAAAGGACTTTGTTGTCTTGTGGATGGGTGAATGGAATTACTCATGTAGGTCAAAGATTTATTGGAGGTGCAAAGGATTTCCGGACTGCATTATGTAAGTATGCCATTGAGATAGGATTTGAGTTTGTGTATGTGAAGAATGAGAAGTGTCGGGTCACTGCTGTGTGTTCAATGCGGGAGTCGAAAGCTTGTTTATGGCGAGTACATACATCTCTAGAAAGTGCTAATAATTTTTTCTACATTAGGACTCTACATGATGAGCATACTTGTGGAGCTGCAGTTCGTACTTCTAAAAACTCAAGGATGAGTTCAAATTTGGTTGCAAGTTTGATTGTTAATGAAGTTCATGGGAATCCCCAAACTCGTCCAATTGATGTTGTGCGTCAATTTACAGATCAATAGGGGCTCACCATTACGTACAATCACGCTTGGTTGGGAGTTAAGAAAGCTAGGACTACTACTTTTAGAGATTTCTCTATGTCTTATGATGAGATTCGATAGTATATGGATGTTGTGATGAGCACAAATCCTAGTAGCTATTTGCGTCTTGACTATAACGATCAAAGTGGACGGTTCAAGAGGTTTTTTGTTGCATTTAATGCTTCCATTCAAGGGTTTAGGCTTTGTCGTCCTCTATTATTTATCGATGGAACTTTTTTGAAGGGGAAATATAAGGGCACCTTGTTAACAGCTACAGCGAAGGATAGGGATCAAGGTAGATATTACTATAGTTTATTCAAAAGTAACAAGTTACTTATTCTCAGATTAACATGTTACTGTTATTCAGAGTAAAAATCTACTATATTTGTCCTTTTCGTTTAATATACTTACTAATTGTAAAATGTTATTTTTCAGGTTTTTTCCCTCTTGCAATGGCAATTATCGATACGAAGACTACAGACAGTTGAGAATGGTTTTTTATGCATTTGTCGAATATATTGTTGGATGAAAGACCAATTACCTTCATATCTGATCGGAACGCTGGACTTTTGGAGGCTTTACCCAAGGTTTTAACTACTGCTTACCACTATTTTTGTCTCTAGCACTTGAAGGCTAATTTGAGGGATAGGTTCTCTGGTCCAAGTTTCAGCAATACTTTCAGGAGTAGAATAGTTTTTTTTGTTTTCTTCGTGTGCTTACGCTCCGACAGTGGGATGTTTTAATCAGTGCTTGAAAGAATTACAAGACAAGGGAAAAGCGATCGTTTGTGGGTTTCTATCCATTTTGCCCTATGACAAGTGGACTAATGCATATTTTAAAGGACAAAAATACGGTGAAATGCACTCGAATGTGGCAGAGTCTTTCAATTCATGGATCTGTCAAGCTCGCCGTTTGCCCACTACAAAGATGATTGATTCAATTAGGTTGAAGATCATGGATTTGATGTCGAGAAGGAGAGAACAAGCTAAGAAATGGAATACTTTTCTTTATCCGGAGATGGATTCAACATTAGTAAATGCTCTTAAAAGTGGAAGAACTTGGTTAGCTAGTCGTTCAAGTGATCATGTTTTTAAGGTTCAATCCCGGCCATCGGTTAGCGTTGACCTCTTGAATAGAACTTGCTCATGTTACCAATGGCAATTGAATGGATTTCTTTGTGCTCACGCGGTGACCGCTATCCAAAAGAGCGGAGGTGATTTGTATGCACATGTGGAACCATTTTACTACACTAGCAAGTTCAAAGATTGCTATACTGAGTCCGTTTTATCCAATACCCACTGTTGAGAAACCTCTTGTAGCTAAGGATGATCTTGTTATCCTTCCTCCAATTTGTAAGAAGCCACCTGGTAGGCCAAGGAAGAATAGGATCCTATCTAGGGGTGAGAAGATAAGACGAGTACAGTGTGGTAGATGCGAGAAGTATGGTCATAATAGGAAGGCTTGCAAGGAGGCATTGCCGTGAAAGACATTATTGATTTTGTAATAGAAGTATGAAAATAATGCAGTTCTTCTGCAATAAGTACTCCATAGCAATAATAGTATAGTCTCTTTTAGACTAGATTTGTAAGGAGACATTGCAATAAAAGACATTTTTACTATGTTCTTGAATGGTTGTCTGTTCTAGTTTCTGATTTATTTTGTGGTTGAATGGTTGTCTATGGGTGTGATGAGCCTGCGGTTTCACAGTAAAATTTTACTATGTTCAGAGTAAAATATTACTTTTAAATTAAAATTTTACCTTATTTCAGAGTAAAATTTTACTTTTATAGAGGGTAAAATTTTACTTTAGTGCAGAGTAACATTTTACTTTTAGATTTAGAGTCCAAATTTTACTCGCCCTTCAGAGTAAAATTTTACTTTCATGCAGAGTAAAATTTTACTTTCATTTACTTATTCAAGCTGTAACATTTTGCTCTTAGATTCAGAGTGTAACATTTTGTTCTTATTTTAGAGTAAAATTTTACTTTTATGCAGAGTAAAATTTTACTTTTAAATTCTTCTGGTAACATTTTACTCTTATTTCAGAGTAAAATTTTACTCTAAAATTTTACTTTTATGCAGAGTAAAATTTTACTTTTAGATTTAGAGTGCAACAATTTACTCATCTTTCAGAATATAAAGTAAAATTTTACTTTTATGCAGAGTAAAATTTTACTTCATTTCAGAGTAAAATTTTACTTTATTTCAGAAAATATGTTAGTCCCCTTAGAAAAACATTTCCAACCTGTACCAAAATTTACCACAACACACAAACTCCCCTGATGATCATCATGCAATCTTTGTGCAAAAAAAATCTAACAACACAACTACATATATCATCAACATTCATTCCCAGTCAAAACAACATTCATAGCAACATTCATTCCACTTACATTCCCAGTCAAAACAAAATTCATAGCAACATTCATTCCAACATTCATAGCAACATTCAGTCAAAAAAAATTTAAGCCTCTACCTGTATCATTGTATTCTATCCATAACAACATTCATTCCCAGTCAAAACAATATCCTTCTATAATAATATATTAATCACCAAACCACAGTAAAATTTACTAGAACAATAGACATAACATGTACTATCTAATACTCTTTTAGTATTCTTTCACTTACAATTACTTTTTCACCGTTCTTTCATTTACAAAAACTGAAATTACATACATCATTCACAGTAGTTCCCCAGAACTTGTCCACATTGTCATCCTTGAGGTCTTAGTTCTTGCCTGTTTTTTTTTTTAGGTTGAAGTGCTCTTCAGTCCATGCTTTTGGATAATCATTCAAAAATTGATGCACTATTGATGCTCGGAAATTATTAATTTCATCATCTTCCATAGAATTTGCAATAGGCTCATCTCTTATGATTTGGCGCATGATATAACATACAATAATTCCACAGTCAACACTGTTAATAAAAATCAATATCTTGTTAGATTTAGTCAAATTTGAAAACTACCAATTCAAGCATGTAATAGTAGCATGAAATACTTACGATGTTGGGCGTTATTGTGGACACTACTACAAAAACAGATAAAGATCACACTTTTTTTGGTGTGATGTATATTATTTAATCACACTTTTTAAGTTTTATGAAAGTGTGATCTTTGGGAGTGTGATTAAAAGTGGTCATTTTTAATCACACTTTTTAAGTGTGATTAAAAATATTTAGATCACACCTTTTAAGTGTGATTAAAAATATTTTGATCACATCTTTTAAGTGTGATTAAAAGTATTTAGATCACACCTTTTAAGTGTGATAAAAAATATTTAGATCACACCTTTTAAGTGTGATCTTTGGAAGTGTGATTAAAAATGATCATTTTTAATCACACTTTTTAAGTGTGATTAATAACATTTAGATCACACCTTTTAAGTGTGATTAAAAATATTTAGATCACACCTTTAAAGTGTAATCTTTAGAAGTGTGATTAAAAATGATCATTTTTAATCACACTTTTTAAGTGTGATTAAAAATATTTAGATCACACCTTTAAAGTGTGATTAATAACTAATAAAATCTATAATAAAAAAAGAATTCGACATATTTAAAAAATAATTAATATTATTTTTGTACGCACATTTAAAGAATGTAATACACACTATATACTATATTTTGAATCATAACCACATATTGAATAAAATAACGTCATATTTCATAAATGAAAATTAAATATTCAAAAGTATGTACAAAGGAATTAAATAAAAAAAAATTAACTGTGCTTACATATATTAAAAAATAAAAAAACTTAAAAAACTAAGTTCTTCAATTCTTGGACCATATTTTGCATCTCCAAAAAATTTCTGACCTGAAAAATAAAAACACAAATTAATCCAAAAACCGCTGATGCATATGAATAAACTAAAAAGTTAATTCAGCAAACCAAAATAGGAACATTAATCATTTCTACTTGATCTTAATCATTTTAAAAGTAACTTCCCTGTTAACAATTAGATGCCATAGCAACTCAGTGTCAATGACATTGTAATTAGGAGGTCACTAATGAGCACAGTATTTAAAAATAATAAATCTCAATACAACTTGTGTACGATCTTTTTGTAAATATATATTATTATTACTGTTGAACCATATATATTTTTGTGAACTTTTCCACCAGAACCGATCCTGAACCAGTTATCATCATATTATTTCAAATGAGGTACGCAATACTCTCATATATCACTCTAAAAACAAGTTTCAAGAAGGATGAGAAAATCTGGAAATTCTTTTCACCTTAGGTAATGTGTTCAAAAGCACGCATGTCCCCAGGACTTGTATTTTTTCATTCCGCTCAATTAAGGGTCAGAATTTCAGTTAAACTACAAGCTAACATGTCTTTCTGTCAACCTAAATTAATTTTGGTCTCCCCTTGTTTCCTAACATTACCCTCAACATGGATGGTGTCACCCTTGCTAACTGGGGCACTTATTGGTCTTCATAACACACGACCAAACCATTTTACTCAATTTATCCTCATTTAAGGTGCTATCTCTACCATCTCACGAATTCATTCGTTCCGAACTCTTTCTCCTAATATTGCCAAACATCCACCTCAATATACTACCACACTAGGTAATCAAAACCCAAACTACCCTCTATACTACTAAAATTAAAATATGGTCCATTTTGTTTTAAAATGGACCCCTTATGTGAACAATCTGCAATGCTGAGTTATTACTCAGAGCCTTTCTAGTGATTGGAAAAAGGGGAGGTGGACTCAAGACTTGCCACTAAATTCACATCCACGAAATTGCAATCTTATCAACTCTTGTTTGTGTTAAAAAAAGCAAAGCTAATTTCAAGATTTCAAAAGAGAATACAAATGGAAAAATCACAGAAATACAACAATGTTGACACAGAGCATATACCTTCACTAGTTGCATTCTGAAACTGAGACACTAACTCCTGTAACCAAAAGGTGAAATTTAATCAACACCCACGTACATAAAACTACTTCACTAGTCATGCATTTAACTATTCCATCCTTACAAAACACTTGACCAATTTCTAAATTACTTATTTCTGCAACAAAATCTGAGTTTTAATCCAATTTTTTTTTCTGCAACAAAATCTGAGTTCTAAATTACTTATTTCTGCAACAAAATCTGGGCTGCAACTAGGGTAGATGCAACCACCCCCTACTCCCACTCTCATTTCAAGATACATATCATTATTCTCAAAACTGTTTGGAAAGAGGAAGTCAAATGGTCCCATGTGCATAAAACATGTCTACCAGTACATTCATCATGTTAAATTGGTGGTTAACATTCCACACCATCATCAAAATGATTTTGAATGGTGCATGTCCTCTGCACCAACAACCATGAAAAAAGGGGAGCAACATGTCACAGTTGTCAATCATTCTAGCAAATTATCAACAACCTTCATTAAAGGTAAGTGGTTGAAAATTAACATAAATAAAACCACATTCTTCCACCAATCTATCAAATTGGAAAACAACATTCAGTTGCACCTGCAATGTTACAGAATAGTAGTACATCAGAAAAAATGACCAAATGGATAAAGAAGATAAAACCAAATACAAACCACGACATTGAAGTATGTGCTAAGCATTCCAGCCAAGATGTGGATGCTCTCCCGTAATTCCCTGGGGTCAAGGGAAAAGAGGAAAAGAGGACAATAAATGGCATTAATATACAACAAATATGAATGTGTACCATATGACATAATAAACCAAATACAATAACAAAATACTCTTTCTAGCATTATTGTCTCTTTAAAAGAAGGTTTACCATGATTGAATTCAACATATACTATTATATATGACTACTTACTATTTTATTTCATTTTATTTTTCTTGGTAAAATCAACCAAACAATTTAGGTAATAGGAGGTGAGTAGTAGTTAGTGGGTGTACCAGCACAATTCCTGGATTCAAATTATAATGGGTCCCTAAAACCAAACCAGCTTATAAAATTGAGTGTGAATGCAGAGAGATACTTGTCAACCTTTCTCATGGCAGCTAACTAATAAACCCTCACCACAAAGACTTCCCCTAAACTTGGCTTAATTAAAGTATCTCCTCCCCATCACCAACTATTGGACCTTTTTAGTCGGTTACTATTACTTTCTAGAATCAACAAAGTCTTTCATTCTTTTTATTTTATTTTCAACCCATAGAATAAGTCAATTCTTCCTCAAGAATACATTGGATTTGAGATATTGTTAATATATATTGTTTTAGTTTATTAGCATTATATTTATTTCAGATTACAAAGATTTTACATCAGAGAAGAGAGAAAATATGGAATCAAAACATAGAACCATAGAAAATCTGGGCAAGGCACAACAACAATAAGGATTTAATGGATTTTGAAAAACAAAGCAGAATAACATAAATTAGAACCAATGGTCCAAAACTTTAGGGCAAAGGTTGAAAAACACAACAATAAGATATAATTAACACCACTAACTAAAACGATTGAAACTAATGGCAAAAACAAATAAGGATTTAATGGATTTAGAAAAACAAGCAGAACAACATAAATTAGAACCAAAGGTCCACACAACTTTAGGGCAAGGGTTGAAAATGCACAACAAAGACAACAAGACATAATTAACACCACTAACTAAAACGATTGAAACTAATGACAAAATAACTGGTTCTAAACAGAACACAATCTCCATCGGCGCCGCAGAGAGACCTCTACTACTTTTGCGATTCTTCTCCATCTACAATAAGATACACATTAGATGCATTATGGTATAAAAAATGTTAAAGGAAAACATGAGCAGTAGACACCATTGACAGATACAAGTAAATAAACGATGAATATTACTATCTTTCACCGAAACCAAGTTTGCAAACTTTCTTCTACCTCTATTCGTTTTGTTGGCCAACTTGCTATCCATATATGTTATCTAACATCATTGCATAATTGTTTGGTCACGATTAAATTCAAGAATGAAACACAGCAAAAAATTACTGTTAATATGATGCAAAGCACTTACAATCTTTTTTGCATCCTTAAGGTAAGGATCTTTTCTGTTGTCTCTTGGCCTTAAAGAATTGTAATGTCTCCACTCATCAAGTTCAGTGTCAAATACAATAAGTGTCCAGTGGTAGGGTTTTTCTTCCTTTTTTGTTCCCATTGGAATTCATGCAAAAATGAAGGTATCTATATCCACTCAAATCTTGTTTAAGGACTTTATCAATTAAATGATTTCTCAGCTCCCCATAACCCCATTTCACTAAAGACTGCATTTAATCATATAAGAGTGTCATGTCTCAAGTTGTGTTGGTGACACACTGTATGAGTTGTCAATTTTTGGCAAACCAAATAGTAAAAATTAACTCCAAAATACAGTACAATGTTACACTAAACCACAGTAAAAATTTATCAATTCAAACTAAATACAAATTGATGGCTTACCCAATAAAGGCTTGAGAAAAAGAATGATTTATTCTTTTCTGGCTTCTTTGCTTGTTGCTCAATCTCAAGCATTTCTACGAAGCTGTCAATGACCTACAAAAACAAAAATCAATTAAATATATGTTAATAAAATAAACTATTTTTAGTTATTGAAGTGAACAATAGTCATTGAAACTTGTATGGCCACTTACATTATTTGCAGTATCACCATATCTCAGAATTGCATCCACATCATGCAATGTAACATATACTCCATTTCCTGTGCCGAACCATATGATTGCACTAGTTATAAGGTAAAAAAAATGTTGATTAACATGTTGCAGTTTGATAACAGTAAAAATCTGTTGTTTGATAAAATTAAAATGGTCTTACTCTGTGGTTTCCAAATTGTAAATCTTGTTCAGTAGACACTTATCATTCTCATCAAGCAATTTGCATATTGCAGCCTTATTTGGAAACAAAACCGTTTCAACTGGCTTTGGTTGGCTTAGAGGCAAGTTGTCAACACAAATCACTTCTTTTGATATCACTTCAATTGCTTGTTTTGTGGTCTTTTTTTTCTTTGCCTCTCTTGGCTCACATTCAAAATCAGACATCTCTTTTTTCTTCCTCGCCTTGATTTTGATTTTCTTGACCATGGATGTTTGCAATGGCTCTACGACTATAGGTATTTCTTTCAATGTAGTTTGAATCCCAAAGTTTTGCTCTTGTTCTACTCCTTTAGCATGTGGCATTTCTTTATAAGCAAAACTTTGGGTAGCCGCATGAACTGTATTTTCTCCAATCTATTCAACCAACTGTTTATTTTCAAATTCTAGTACTTCAATCTCCTTTCTTAGTTTCTCCATTTCTTTCTCTGTGTTGCTCATCTTTTCCATCATTTCTTTTGTTTTTGCCTCTTGATCCTCTTCTATTTTTTGCATTGTTTCCCTCATTTTTTTCAGTTCTTCAACCAACGCCATATTCTCAGTTTTCAGCCTCTTGTTTTCCTTTTGAAGATCAATGAAGTCCTTCAAAGGTTGATCATCTCCTAAAGTTTCAGCTACATGGTCCTCATCTTCTCCAGTCTCCAAATTTTCCTCCATGTCTAATGCATCTTCTTCAGTCTCCAAATTTTCCTCTATGTCCAATGCATCTTCTTCATCATCATTGCAAATGAGTTCCATTTCTTCTCTGGAAATGGGTTTCAGTTCATTGTGATTTACCTGCATTTGAAAAATAGAAAAAGAAAAGAAGCTAGCAATTAAGCAAACTTTAACCACTAGAGTAAAATTTTACTCTGTTTCAAAGTAAAAGTTTACTCTGGTTGTAAGTAAACTTTTACTCTAATTTTAAGTAAGCATTTACTCTGTTCAAGAGTAAGTAAAAGTTTACGCTGACTGTAAGTAAAAGTTTACTCTGATTTAAAGTAAAATTTTATTCTGACTTAAAGTAAACTTTTATTCTGACTTAAAGTAAACTTTTACTCTGTTTAAGAGTAAGTAAAATTTTACTCTGATTGTAAGTAAAATTTTACTCTGATTTAAAGTAAACTTTTACTCTGTTCAAGAGTAAGTAAAATTTTACTCTGACTGTAAGTAAAAATTTACTCTAACTTAAAGTAAAAGTTTACTCTGCTTTAAAGTAAACTTTTACTCTGTTCAAGAGTAAGTAAAATTTTACTCTGACTGTAAGTAAACTTTTACTCTGTTCAAGAGTAAGTAAAATTTTACTCTGACTGTAAGTAAACTTTTACTCTGTTCAAGAGTAAATAAAATTTTACTCTATTTCAAAGTAAAAGTTTACTCTGATTGTAAGTAAACTTTTACTCTGTTCAAGAGTAAGTAAAATTTTACTATGTTTCAAAGTAAAAGTTTACTCTGGCTGTAAGTAAACTTTTACTCTGTTCAATAGTAAGATTTTATTATATGAGTATAATTTTAAGCAAAGTGAACCAGTAAGGCTGAGTTTAGAAAGATGATACCTCTTCGGGCTTTAGTGTTTGCAATGACCTTTTCATTAGCTTTTTCCTCAATGTTGATAAGTCCCATCGAAGGAGCCTTGGACACAAATTTTTTCCTTGATGTTGAATGAGGGTAGTATGCTCGCATAACCAATACTATAAAATAAAAAATCGAAATTAGTTAATTATCTAAAGATAGATTGCATAATATTTCAAGTAGTTCAATTTACTTACCAAAAGAAGAAGTACACATCCAGCGACATTTTCAGGACTTCCTAATAAAGAATTGATTAAAGTAGTCAATGTGGATGCAACTGCAGTCGACCATGCATACGAATTCATCATTTCCAAATCTTCTACAAGGGTGACAAAGGCCCATCCAACTGTTAGGCCAGTTGTTGGTAATAGCAAAGTCGCCACAACAAATAGACACATTATTCGTGCAACATCCTCAACATCAACTCTCGTTGTGCCTTCCAACGCATCTCCTAATGCCTCTCGCAAACTCTTTACAGATATTCTTGACATATTACAAAACCTTTTCTGCACAAAAGGTGATTCTTGTTTCTTCCCATATGACACATCTACTTTTTTCGTTCCCGATTTTATCCCATAAATCAAAGTAACGTCACTGTCCCGTATGTCACATGTTTTCCCCCCAAGCTTAAATCCCTTTGCATGAAAGTCATAAGATTTGATCACATCCATGACATTATCGTCAACTTTCTTGAACTTCTTTAACACCACATCATGTTTCTTCCAAAAACATTTAAACAACATCCCAAAAGGTGTTCTCTCAAGGGCAGTAATGTGTCTTTTAGTGAACCTTGTGTTTGGCATTAGGTTTATCAATGAAACAATATTTGACCTATATGTTTCATATAGTTCTCCCTCTCCCGTACTCCATGTACAATATTCAACTTCGAAGGACTTTCTTTACTACTTTTGCTCTTTTTTAAGGGACTTTCTTCTTTTGTATAACCGTTGGTGGAACTTCAAAATCATCATCATCATCATCACCACATTTACTTTTTGTAACAACCATTTTAAAACACTAAAAAGTTTTCCTATATCAACAGTGTAACATTTTACTATAAACAACAATGTGACAAAACAAATAAGAACTAAACAAAATGCACAAGCATTGTAATGAGACAGTAAAATTTTACTCTATTTGGCAGTAAAACTTTACTTTTATTGAAAGTAAAATTTTACTCTGATTGGAAGTAAAATTTTACTCTGAAAAATTCATGAAGCAAGTGAATTTGAAAGCATTGAAATTGCAGGACCAAAACACTACAGAAATTAAAGCGTAATGAGCAAAGGTTAGAGTTAAAGTAAAATTTTACTCTGTAATAAGTAAAATTTTACTCTCATTATAAGCAAGTGAATTTGAAAGTATTGAAATGGCGGGACCAAAATACTACAGAAATCAAAGCGTAATGAGTAAAGGCTAGAGTTAAAGTAAAATTTTACTCTGTAATAAGTAAAATTTTACTCTCATTATAAGTAAAATTTTGCTTTGGTTGGAAGTAAAATTTTACTCTGAAAAATTCATGAAGCAAGTGAATTTCAAAGCATTGAAATTGCAGGACCAAAACACTACAGAAATCAAAGCGTAATGAGCAAAGGTTAGAGTTAAAGTAAAATTTTACTCTGTAATTCTGAAATACCTAAATTAGTTTTCAAAATTTTTAAACCTTAACATTCTCACATGATTTAGTAATTTAAAGTATTTTAAGATAGTAATAAAATTTTTAGAACAGATGATCCTTAGTGCAACCAAAAATCCCAAATTCTACTCACCTAACGTAATCTCATACACCACTCCCAAAATGAAAACAAACCAAGACAGACTTCATAATATCAAAAAACTAGCAGAAAGAGGAAAAAATCACCTGTAAAATGT
>JAXFYN010001506.1:0-24393 GCA_036172215.1 Camellia granthamiana | reverse complement strand
GGTTCCCAGTTTGGCAGTTAGAGCTAGATTTCCCTCTAGGCGAACTAGCTCCTTAAGAAACTTGAATTCGAGGTGTTAACACCCCAAAATTACCAACTGGCGTTGGAATAGCATAAAACTTGGCACACACGACCGCCTAGGCACGAGAGACTTGTGGGAGAAAACGGGGCTCGAATCGGTTTCCTAGTTTGGGAGTTATAGCCGGATTTCACTCTAGGCAAACTAGTTCTTTAAGAAACTTGAATTCGAGGTGTTGACACCCTAAAATCACCAAACGGTGTCAGATTAGCACGAAACTTGGCACACACGACCGCCTAGGCCCGAGAGTTTTGTGGGAGAAGATGGGTTCGAATCGAGTTCCCGATTTGGGAGTTAGAGCCGGATTGTGCTCTAGGCAAACTAGTTCCTTAACAAACTTGAATTCGAGGTGTTGACGACCCAAAATCACCAAACGGCGTCGGAATAGCACGAAACTTGGCACACACGACTGCCTAGGCACAAGAGACTTGTGGGAGAAGATGGGACTCGAATCGAGTTCCCGGTTTAGCAGTTAGAGCAGGATTTCACTCTAGGTAAACTAGTTCCTGAAGAAACTTGAATTCGAGGTGTTAACGATCCAAAATCGCAAAATAGTATTGGATTAGTACGAAACTGCGCATACATGACCGTCTAGGCACGAGAGACTTGTGAGAGAGACGGGAGTCCAATCGGGTTCCTAATTTTGGAAGTTAGAGCCGGATTTACCTCTAGGCAAACTAGTTCCTTAAGAAACTTGAATTCGTGTTGTTGATGCCCCAAAATCACCAAACGGGGTGGGATTAGTACGAAACTTGGCACTCATCACCGCATAGGCACGAGAGACTTGTGGGAGAAGACGGGGCTCGAATCGGGTTCTCGGTTTCGGAGTAAGAGCCAGATTTTCCTCTAGGCAAACTAGTTTTTCAAGAAACTTGAATTCGAGGTGTTGACGCCCCAAAATCAACAAACGGTGACGGAATAGCACGAAACCTGGCACACATGACCGCCTAGGCATGAGAGACTTGTGGGAGAAGACGGGACTCGAACTGGGTTCTCGGTTTGGGAGTTACAGCCGGATTTCACTCTAGGCAAACTAGTTCCTTAAGAAACTAGAATTCGAGGTGTTGACGCCCCAAAATCACCAAACGGCGTCGGATTAGCATCAAACTTGGCACACATGACCACCTAGGCATGAGGGACTTATGGCAGAAGATGGGACTTGAATCGGTTTCCGGTTTGGGAGTTAGAGCCAGATTTGCCTCTAGGCGAACTGGTTCCTTAAGAAACTTGAATTCGAGGTGTTAACACCCCAAAATCACCAAACGGCGTCGGAATAGCATGGAACATGGCACACACGACCACCTAGGCATGAGAGACTTGTGGGAGAAGACGGGGCTCGAATCGGTTTCCTGGTTTGGGAGTTAGAGCCGGATTTCACTCTAGGCAAACTAGTTCCTTAATAAACTTGAATTCGAGGTGTTGGCTCCCCAAAATCACCAAACGGTGTCGGATTAGCACGAAACTTGGCACACATGACTGCCTACGCACGAGAGACTTGTGGGAGAAGATGGGGCTCGAATCGGGTTCCAGGTTTGAGAGTTAGAGCCAGATTTCCCTCTAGGCAAACTAGTTCCTTAAGAAACTTGAATTCGAGGTGTTGACGATCCAAAATCACCAAATGGTGTCGGAATAGCACGGAACTTGGCACACACGACCGCCTAGGCACGAGAGACTTGTGGGAGAAGACGGGACTTGAATCGGGTTCCCAGTTTGGGAGTTAGAGCCGGATTTCCCTCTAGGCAAACTAGTTCCTTAAGAAACTTGAATTTGAGGTGTTGACGCCCCCAAAATCACCAAATGGCGTGGTATTAGTATGAAACTTGGCACACATAACCGCATAGGCACAAGAGACTTGTGGGAGAAGATGGGACTCGAACCAGGTTCTCGGTTTGGGTGTTAGAGCCGGATTTCCACCTAGGCAAACTAGTTCCTTAAGAAACTTGAATTCGAGGTGTTGACGACCCAAAATCATCACACGGCATCGGATTACCACGAAACTTGGCACACACGACCGCCCAGACATGAGAGACTTGTGGGGTAGATGGTGCTCGAATCGGGTTCCCAGTTTGGGAGTTAGAGCCGGATTTCACTCTAGGCAAACTAGTTCCTGAAGAAACTTGAATTCAAGGTGTTGACGCCCGAAAATCACCAAACGGTGTCGGATTAACACGAAACTTGGCACACACGACTGCCTAGGCACAAGAGACTTGTGGTAGCAGACGGGACTCGAATCGGGTTCTCGGTTTGGGAGTCAGAGCCGGATTTCCCTCTAGGCGAACTAGCTCCTTAAGAAACTTGAATTCGAGGTGTTAACACCCCAAAATTACCAACCGGCATCGGAATTGCACAAAACTTGGCAGACACGACCGTCTAGGCACGAGAGACTTGTGGGAGAAGACCGGGCTCGAATCGGATTCCTGGTTTGGGAGTTAGAGCCAGATTTCACTCTAGGCAAACTAGTTCTTTAAGAAACTTGAATTCAAGGTGTTGGGGCCCCAAAATCACCAAACGGTGTCAGATTAGCACGAAACTTGGCACACATGACCGCCTAGGCACAAGAGACTTGTTGGAGAAGACGGGGCTCGAGTCGGGTTCCCGGTTTGGGAGTTAGAGCCGGATTGTGCTCTAGGAAAACTAGTTCCTTAAGAAACTTAAATTCGAGGTGTTGACGACCTAAAATCACCAAACGGCATCGGAATAGCACGAAACTAGGCACCCACGACCGCCTAGGCACGAGAGACTTGTGGGAGAAGACGAGGCTCGAATCGGGTTCCCGGTTTGGGAGTTAAAGCCGGATTTCACTCTAGGTAAACTAGTTACTGAAGAAACTTGAATTTGAGGTGTTGACGGCCCAAAATCGCCAAATGGTATTGGATTAGCATGAAACTGGGCATACACGACCGTCTAGGCATGAGAGACTTGTGGGAGAAAACGTGACTCGAATCGGGTTCCCAGTTTGGGAGTTAGAGCCGAATTTCCCTTTAGGTAAACTAGTTCCTTAAGAAACTTGAATTCGTGGTGTTGACGCCCCAAAATCACCAAACGGTGTGGGATTAGTACGAAACTTGGCACTCACGACCGCATAGGCACGAGAGACTTGTGGGAGAAGACGGGACTCAAATCAGGTTCCCGGTTTTGGAGTTAGAGCCAGATTTCCCCTCTAGGCAAACTAGTTCCTTAAGAAACTTGAATTCGAGGTGTTGACGCCCCAAAATCACCAAACGCGCCGGATTAGCACAAAACTTGGCACACACAACCCCCTAGACATGAGAGACATGTAGGGAAGACGGGACTCAAATCGGGTTCTCGGTTTGGGAGTTAGAGTCGGATTTTACTCTAGGCAAACTAGTTCTTGAAGAAACTTGAATTCGAGGTGTTGACGCCCCAAAATCACCAAACGGTGTCGGATTGGCACGAAACTTGGCACACACGACCGCCTAGGCACGATGGACTTATGGCAGAAGACGGCACTTGAATCAGGTTCCCGATTTGGAGGATGGGTCAGACTGATCCACGCGTCTAATGGGTCTGCTGGTTTTCGTCTCCTTCATGCATGCCTGCAAAAGGTCCGATGGGGAGTTACCAAGGTCGAAGCGGTTTCTCCCCGTGGACACTTTGATGATCAAGTTAGATTAGAAGTGATAAAGAAGTAGAGAGAGAGAGAGAGAGCAGAGAATTCAAGAGAATAAAAGAAGAGGGGAGAGAGTATCATATATTAACAAACGTACATTGGAAGCTTCCTTATATCTCTTGCTAATCATTTCCTTGTCTATTCCAAGCTGTCTTATTGGCCGAAAGTCTATAGCCTAGTTGCCATCATTTACAGTGATTCTGCATACTCTGATATGAAGGGTCCTGCTGCATTTAATGCTATGATGGCCTCATTTAATGGCTGATGTGTGGGCTCAATAACTCTGCAGGATCTTTGTCTGTTTCTGTGGCTAACTCCCTTTCTGACAGGTGTCTAAACGCTATTGGACCTGGCCCAGCATTAGCTTTCCAAAGCTCCTAGGCTTTAACCATGCGACTACCTAGAAAGCTTAGGACAAGGGTGGATTGGGCCTATCTAGGCCATGGGCTGGGCCCTCGTGGGTTATGCCCATCAATAGCATTAAATGCAGCAGGACCCTTCCTGAGTGTAGCTTCAGTCCAACGAAGGGAATATGAAAGATAGAGGTAGTCCCCCAAGTCGCGAAAAGGTAATGGGGTGAGCGGGTAAGTTCAACTGCTTGGAGTGGAAAGTCGTCTTTGTGGTCGACCGGCGAGGTGGCCGACCATGAGGGTGGTCGATCGTAAAGTTGGCCGATCGATAAGGTGGCCGACCAACAAAGTGACCGATCGACGAGGGTGGTCGACCGTCAGGATGGCCGATAGTGTAGGTAACCGACCAACAAGGTGACCGACCGTGAAGGTGGTCGACTACGAAGTTAGCCGATTGTGAGGGTGGTCGACCGTGAAGGTGACCGACCGACAGATGAGGGTGCTCGATTGTCAGAACGGCCAACCATGTAGGTGATCGACCAACACGGTGACTGACCGTGAAGGTGGTCGACCATGAAGGTGGTTGATCGTGAGGGACGGCTGACTGATGAGGGTGGTCGACCATCAGGACGGTCGACCGTGAAAGTGGCCGACTAACAAGGTAACCGACCATGAAGGTGGTCGATCGTGAGAGACAGCCGACCGTCGAGGGTGGCTTTGATTGTGCATGGGGCTCAAGGGGAAGAAATGCATGTGATGATGTGAAGTGGAAAAGACAAGAAAGGAAAGATAGTTGTTGGCAGTGAGGATGATGTGTGTCTATCCGCGTGGGGTGATCTCGGCCATTGATTAAGATGTTATACCATCGATAGAAAGTGAAAGGGTTTTATAGCGGGGGATTTTAAAAAAGGTGGGGGTTTTAACTTGGTTGTTGGGTTTCAAATTGGCAAAGTTTAACCACGATCCTTGGAACACAGGCAAACCCTAAGCATTTGATCTTGTGCGATTTTCGTATCTTACTGCGAGAAACCGACAGATCCCAAACTCTACCTCTTTCATCTCATATGATTCTCCATTGTTTCACATCTCAAACTTCCTTCTCTCCGCGACCGAGGTGATTTACAGAAACGTAAGAGAGATGGCAGAAAAGAGAGCCCCTGTTATGACACTGGACGCCTTGGGCGATGATGACGGGATTACCATAGCAGAGAAGTATAGGGTGAAGAGGTTGGTAGAAAAAAAGAGGGAGAGGCCACCACGGCTCGTTCCAGCAACGATGATATCGGTCGCCCAACCATTGAGCTAAATGGTGCCCGACCATTGGCACACCAATACAGATAAGTCGACGCTGACAGTGGAGGATTTGGAGGGGCTATGTATTAAATACCATATCCCAGCAAATGTAAAATTAAGGTTGCCATCAGCAACGAAGAGAGCGTCGAATGCGAGGCCCCAGGAATTTACTCTATATAAAGAGGTGCTCCGTGGGGGTTTGAGGCAGCTAATCCCCCAAATCGTCATTGATGTGTTGAATCGACTAGAGGTGGCACCTGGCCAGTTGATGCCGAACGCATGGAAGATCTTGTTGGCTTGCATGATTCCCTGGCCGCAAGCGACGGACGGGGGAGTGATGACGGTGGAAGAATTTTTATCTTGTTACAAGGCCTCCGGTTAGCAAGAGACATAGGTAACCCTGCAAGCAGTGACGGGTAGAGGGTTGGTCACAGAGTTGCCCTTGTCTGTCAAAGGTTGGTGGACAAAGTGGTTCTTTGTATCAGTGAACAAAGGGAGGGGAGCACGGACAATGTGGAAAGTCCCCACCAAGTCTCTGGAGCCGAAATTGGACTCTGCGATAGAGGGCAGGGTAAAACAAGTGAGATGTTGGAGTGAAAAAGAGGAGTTGAAATGGGATGATCTGGTGAAGCCTTCTGCCCTATTCACTTTGGGTTTGGGACTAGAGCCTGCAGAAGGAGACCCTACGCCTGATGAAGTGGAGGCGATAAGGAAAGCCTAGGAAGCAAAAGATAGGCGGATTATGGAGGCGGCAAAAAAATACAAGGAAAAAGAGATAGGGGCAACGCCTAAATTGATTGTGGAGAGGGTGGCACTCCCAAGGCTCAAGCCTTTAGCAGGCAAGGACTTGAGTACCTTTGTGCTGCTAAAACGCCAGTGGACCCGCTAAAGGAGAGGAGTAAGGCAGAGGTAGAGAAGGTGTTGAGGAAGAAAAGAAAAGTGACGACCGAGGGTGGAGAGAAAGGGGCTGGTCGAGAGAAGATTAAGGAAGCGGCAGTGGTGGTGAGCAGTGACGTGGAAGTGGGGCCCAGGCCAGGGATAGTTGTTGAGGATGAGTCTGAGCCCTCAATTGTTGAGATGGTGGAGTTGGTGGGGATAGAGGAAGGGCAGATGGAGGAACAGGCTGTCAACCTTTCCCCTTGAAGGAAAAGAGAAATAAAGAGAGTGTGGCAGAGACAAAGGCATGAGGGGAAAGTCTTGCCCAAGCGAGCACAACTTCTAGACCAAAGAGAACCGTTGCTCACCATCTAGGTGTAGTCATTGGTCAGAGAGCCTGCCAGTGTGTTGAGCAATGCACGAGTGGCTACAAAACGCTTGCTGGGAACCATAGAGGATGCAGCAGTCAAGGACGTCTCTAGGTTTGGGGAGGTTGACCTGATAAGAGCATTCTGTTTTGCCTAAATGGAATCTCTGACACTGGCGGCGGCGTTGGTGGGCGAGGGAGTGGGAGCGAAGATGGAGATGGGCCCACTCAAAGCCCAGCTGGAGAAAACCTAGACAGAGCTAGAGAGGGCAAGGATGGAGAGTGTGCGAGGGAGTGGGAGGAAAGATGGAGATGGGCCCACTAAAAGCCCAGCTGGAGAAAACCTAGATAGAACTAGAGAGGGTAAGGATGGAGAGTGTGCACTGGTGAAAAACGGCACGGAGTGCCTGCTACCACGGCTTGAAGCATGCGCAAAATGCCAAAAGATTGAGGTGTTGGCAGTAGTTCAAGGCTTCATAGCAAAGCGCGCCAAGGTAAGAGAGAGGGAAACCAAGGTGCAGTTAGCAGAGGTCAGGGCTCAGTTGGGCGAGAAGGCAGCGGAGTTGGTAGCGGAGCAGAAGAGAACCCAAGAAATTCAAGCGACCTGTGACACCGCGAATGAGAGATTGAAAGAAACACTAGTTAATAATGAAGAGCTGCGTGAATCATCTTTGAAGGAGAAAGAGGGGGCGGATGCACGAATAGCAGAGTTGGTGAGTGTCTTGGCAGTAGAGAGGAAGGCCTTGGAAGAGGAGAGAGCCAAAACGGTGGAATTAGCCATGACGATGGCCTCTGAGAGAGCTGCCTACCCAGATTTGTGTACTGTGGTAGTTGAACAGTTCAAACAGTCGATTGCGTTCCAAATAGCAGTCGACGCAGCTGTGGCCAGGAGCTTCGCTGGGAGGGTGACGGTGTCATTGGGCCATCAAATGTGGTTGTTGCCGAACAGGTGGAGGGGCAGACCAAGGCAAAAATAATCCAAAACTTTCAGCAGTCTGACTATTACAAGCATCAGATGAGCATCTACTAGGATAGTGGGTGGGTGAGTTGCCAGCATAGAGCAGCAGAGGTCTTTCCAGACATCAACGTCCCCCTCTTAAAGCCAGGAGAAAGAGATATCGCCCAAACCCCCCTGGATGACGGTATTGAGGAAGGAGACCTGTTATCTAGTGGGGAGGAATGAGATAAATATGGGGCGAGTTGACCTGCTAAGGGCATAGTATTTGGATATCTTTTTTTGGTTTATTTTGAATTTGTCTTTGTAAAGAATTATTTATAGTTTGTAAGAAAGTTATGTTGTTCATTTTGCATTGTTTACTGTTGTATAATGAACTAGCCCCACCAACCAGCCTCATTAAGCATGTGATTGCATAAAAACTGGACTTGTTTAAAAACAAAAAGTGAATTGGTGACTTAGAGGACTCAGCCCAGCTGAGCTCTTCATGCTCAGTCTAGCTGAGGCTTAGAGGGCTCGGTCTGCTTAGTTTGGCTGAGGCTTGCTTGGCTCAGTCTGGCTGAGCTCTTCATGCTCAGTCTAGCTAAGGCTTGCTTGGCTCAGTCTGGCTGAGGCTTGTTATGCTTAGTCTGGCTAAGGCTCGCTTGGCTCAATCTGGCTGAGCTCTTCATGCTCAGCCTGGCTGAGGCTTGCTTAGCTCAGTCTGGCGAAGGCTTGTTATGTTCAATCTGGATGAGGCTCGCTTGGTTCAGTCCGGCTGAGTGCTCCATGCTCAGTCTGGCTGGCTGAGCTTTGCATGCTCAGTTTGGCTGAGGCTTGCTTGGCTTAGTCTAGCTGTGTGCTCTCTGCTTAGTCTGGCTAGCTGAGCTCTATATGCTCAGTCTGGCTGAGGCTTGGAAGGCTCGGTCTGGCTGAGCTCTGCATGTTCAGCGCAGCGTAATACTCACAAAATGTACAACTCAAATAATAAGGGTTAAATATCTTTTTCATTAATGTGTAGTCCTGCCATTGTAATCTTATACATTGTATTGAAATGACAAAAACAAACAGGTGGTCCGAAAATCAAAATGAACAATACAACAGGAAAAGACTCCATTTTACTAGAAAATATAGCTTCAAGTGTTCAGCATGCCATGGATGAGGGAGGTCTTTGCCCTCCATATCATGCAGACAATAAATGCGTAGACGTAGCCTAGATTTGACAATGTAAGGTCCTTCCCACTTAGCTGTTAGCTTGCCATCGGTCGGGGTTTTTGGTGGCGAGAGTGGTTTCTCATAAGACTAGGTCCCCCACTGCGAATTCTTTAGGTCTAACTCTGCGGTTATAGTGCTGCCTCACTTTTTGTTGGTATGAAGCCAATCCGATGGCAGCTGATTCTCGCAGTTCTTCAATTAGGTCTAAATCAACCCTTTGAAATTCTTCATTCGATTCCAGATTGAGATGGATGACCCTAGGAATCAGTAGGCCAACTTCCACGAGGATGAACACCTCAACGCCGTATGTTAAGCGAAAAGGGGTCTCCCCAGTAGGAGTTCTTGCCGTCGTCCGAGAGGCCCATAGTACGTTTGGTAACTCCTCTATCCAGAGTCCCTTAGCGGCGTCCAACTTGGTCTTGATGATCTTCAACAGAGAACGGTTGGTGACTTCCATCTGGGCGTTGGCTTGAGGATGACCAGGGGAGGAAAAATAAGTCTTGATGTTGAGCTCGTCATAGAATTCATTGAATTTGGCATTGTCAAATTATTTTCCATTGTCGAAGACAATGGCATGAGGGACCCCAAATAGGCACACGAGAGACTGCCAAATGAATCTAGTGGTGTTATGCTCGGTAATCTTGGCAAGGGGCTCTGCTTCTACCCATTTAGTGAAGTAATTGATAGCGACCACAACAAACTTGACTTGGCCCCTGGCGATCAATAAGGGGCCTACTAGGTCGATCTCCCATTTGGCGAAGGAATAAGGACTGCTAAGTGTGATCAGCTCTATTGGAGGAGTGTGAGGTATGTTGGCAAAGCGTTGGCATTTGTCACATTTAAGTACAAATTCAACGGCGTCTTGGTTGAGTGTAGGCCAGAAGTAACCCGTGCGAAGTATCTTATGAGCCAAAGACCGTGCCCCAGAGTGGTTGCCACAAACCCCTTCATTTATTTCTCTCATAACATAGGTGGCCTGGGTAGTATTTAAGCACCTGAGGTATGGCCGGGAGAATCCTCGCTTGTACAAGATGCCTTCGAAGATAATGTAGTTGGCCGACAGAGCTCCGACCTTGTTTGCCTCATTTTTATCTCTTGGTAGTATCCCTTGCTCGAGGAATTGGATAATGTCTTGTGCCCAAGGGATGTGCTCGTTCTGAAGTAGATGGATCTCTAGCGGATCTGGTGAGATTGCGGCTGTGCTAAGTAGTCGATTTGGACTTCACGATGAAGGTCTGACTGGTCTGTCGAGGCTAATTGGGCCATTTCGTTTGCCTTGGAATTCTCTGATTGTGGGATATGTTTGATGTGGAAACTGTTAAAGAGACGTGTGAGGGATAGGGCGATAACCCTGTCTGATTTCATTTTTTTCCTCTTTTGCGTCAAAATCCCATTTTTCTACCCAACGACCAATTGGGAATCACTAAATACTTGAATGCGATCCACCCTGATGTCTTTGGTCAGCCTGAGACCTGCTATCAAAGCTTCATATTCTGCCTTATTATTGCTGGCTGTGAATTGGAAAAAGGAGGGAACACTTGAGATCTTTCCTTTCTGGGGTGGTCAGGATTAACCCGGCTCACTTCCCTTTTTTCTAGATGAGCCGTCAATGTTGAGAGTCCAGGAATGAGGGTCGACTTCCTCAGGAGTTATGTTGAACGAAAAGGAGGTGTAGGAGGGTCGACATTGGTGAACTCTAGGATGAAGTCCGTGACGACTTAACCTTTTATAGCTATGCGGGGTCTGTAGGAGATTTCATATTGGCTAAGTTCAAGAGACCACTGCATAAGTCAGCCAGAGGATTCTGGCTGCTGCATGACTTTCTTCAAAGGTTGCTCTATGAGAACGGCAATGGAATGGGCTTGAAAATATGGTTGGAGGCGCCTCGAGGCGATGACTAGGGCAAGTGCTAATTTTTCCAATAGGGGATATTTATGTTATACCCCTCTGAGTGCGTGGCTAATGTAGCAAACCGGGCGTTGGACCAAGTCTTCTTCCCTGATTAGAGCTGCGCTGACCACAATGTGAGAAACGGCCAAATAGAGGAAGAGGGTTTCTCATCGAAATGCTTAAGAAATGAGAGAAGGGTTGGCCATGCACTGTTTCAATTGTTGGAATGCCTCTTCACATTCAGCGTTCCAAGTAAAAGCCTTTCTAAGCACCTTGAAGAATGGAAAGCACTTGCTAGTTGCTCGTGAAATGAAACGGTTGAGAGTGGCTACTCTACTGGTGAGCTGTTAGACTTCCTTTACTGTTGTGGGAGACCATATTTCGGTTAAGGCTTTGATTATCTCTAGATTGGCTTCGATTCCCTTATGGCTGACCATGAAACCCAAAAATTTGCCAGATCCAACACCGAAGGCACATTTTTCCGGGTTCATCTTCATGTGGTACCTACGTAATGTTTGGAAAGTCTCCCATAGGTCAGACAGGTGATCTGAGGCTAGCTTGCTTTTAACGAATTTCTAGTAGGTGGCTCCCGCGTTCTTTAGGCCGAATGGCATCACATGATAATGGTAAGTCCCCCTGTCTGTAATAAAAGATGTATGCTCCTTGTCAGCTGCATGCATGAGAATTTGATTGTAGCCTGAAAAAGCGTCTATGAAGCTAAGCATTTGATGGGCTGCCATCGCATCGACTAAAAGGTCTATCCTGGGTAACGGATAGCTATCCTTGGGACAAGCGCGATTGAGGTTGAAATGATCCACGCAGAGTCACCATTTGTCATTATTCTTGCGAACCAAAACCACATTGGATAACCACTTCGGATAGTCCACATTTTGAATAAACCTAGCCTTCAGTAATTTATCCACTTTGCCAATGATGAGGTTGTTGCGCTCCGGGTAAAAAATGCACTACTTTTGGCTAATGGGTCAAAATTGGGGCTCGACGCTGAGGTGGTGAGTGATGGTAGAAGGGTCGATACCAAGCATGTCTGCATGGGTCCAGGCGAAGACATCCCTGTGTTCAGTAAGAAGGGCCATAAGGTTGATTTTGGCTTGAGGGCTCAGCTGGCTGCCAGTTTTAGCTGTCTTCATTAGATCTGAAGAGGAAATGGGTACTTTGACTAACTCCCTCAGCTCTTCTTCATCTCTGGCATCAAAGTCGTCAATGATCATAGCCTCCCTCATCTTAAGCACCTTTAACGAGGCTATATAACATTCTTTGGCTACTGTTTGCTCGCCTCTCACAATGCCGACCCCCTTGATCAGTCAAAAATTTTATGGCCAAATGATAAGTGGACGTTACAGCTTGGAGGGCATTGGGAGCTATGCATCCAAGTTTAATATTGTAAGCGGAAGGACAGTCGACAACGAGGAAAGTGAGGAGCTTGATGGATTGCCATGGATATTCTCCGATGGTGATTAAAAGGTCTATGGAGCCTATGGAAGTCACCCAATCCGCAGTGAATCCGACCAAAGGAGTTTATAGGGGTGACAACTTTTCTTCTCCCGACCTTGAGTTGTCGAAAGGTATTAAGGAATATGATGTTTGATGAACTGTCGTTATCGACAAGTAGTGCCTGACTTTGTAGTTTAACAGTAGAACGGAAATGACCCAGGAGGTAGTACATGAGGGTAGCGAACCCCTGTGCAATCTGCATCCGTGAAGGTGCTCAGCTCCAACCATTGTTTGGGTTGCTTGTGAGGTCGGTCCAACCATCGCTACTTCCTTATCTGAGCCTTGTCTAATCTTTCTGAGCTCGACTCGTTGTGCTAACCGAGACGATCCGCCACACGACGCGAGTCCTCCCGCAATGACCTTGATCTCACCCAATGGGGGTGCAGGCCCACCTTGTGGTTGGGGTTATTGTTGAGCCCTGTCATTATGCTGCCTTGGTGGTTCGGGTTTGCATGGGAGGAGTACGTCTGTCGTTTATGCCATGGGGGATCGGTCCTAGCTCTTTAGTGGGAACGAACTATGGTGAATCAGTTGAGGCACCCTTGGCAAATCAATTCCTCAACCTGGTCTTTAAGGTTGACACACTTTTCAGTGTTATGGCCGTGGTCATGATGGAAACAACAATATTTGGATTGGTCCCGCTGGTTAGAGGGAGATCTTGATGGTCGGGGCCATTTGAGGTTGTAGTCACGTTGAATTTGATTCAGAACTTGCTCCATAGGTGAGTTGAGTGGGGTGTATTGTTCAAAATCAACCAGGTGGACGAGTAGAAGTCGGCTCGGTCGGCGAGCATGGGGGGTCGGTCTGTATATTGAGGAGGTCGGTGGGTATATTGTGAGTGCCTGGGCTCAGGTTATTTTCTCTTTTCCTTGGATTGTAGGGGTTTTGGATATGGAATCTTGGTGAGCCGCCTTAGAGTCTTCGGCGTTCATGTATTTTTGCGCTTTGGCAAGGAGGGTGGCCATGAGTGGTCAGAGGATTTTTGGAAAAGGAAAAAAGGGAAATCCGATGGGTGCAAGCTGGCCACGAAGGCATTGAGATTGATCTTGTCATCGTTCTTTGCCACCTGCAAGGCCTCTGTATTGAAATGGGTGACAAAGGCTGCACAACAATTCCCCTTCCGTCTGTCGAATATTGAGCAAACAGAGTCGGTGGGTATCGCTGCGACTGGGCACCAATGAAGTGGCTTAAGAAAGATTTGCTGAACAGGTGAAAAGAAGTGACAGAGTCTGGTTGAAGCTGACTGAACTAGACTTGCGCCGACCCCTTCAATGTGACATAATTTTTGTTTGGAAAGGCATGGAGGATCATGAGCGTCTCGATACGCTTCCACGTGGTCAACCGAATCAGTGGTACTGTCGAAAGTGTCAATCAGCGGCATTTTGAACTTAGGGGGTAGAGGTTTGTCCCTAATAGAAGCGGTAAAGGAGGAGTTGACGGTAGAAGAAGGTTTGTTCTGTATGTTTCGCATGACCCCCTTTGGAGCTGGAGTTTCATGGCCCGTAGTTCTTCGTCCCAAACATGAGCATTGTCTCCTCTAGTATGAAGCGGGGATTGAACACTACTAGCTTCTCCCTCAAGGACAACAACATGATGCTATGGAAGATGATTGTGGAAGAGCCGTGTTTCCTCTTGGTGAAGCCCGGAGGAGGGATGTGCAGACCTTCAGGATTCAATGGTGGAGGTTGTGGGACGAAGGGCGGAAACGACCCTTAGGACACGTGGTGGGAAGGTATGATAATGGTGGGCTTGTTTCGAGTTTGGAGGGATTTCTTGAGGTAGTGGAGGAGGGATAGGTAAGTCACGCTGGAGCAAAGCGTTAATCAGGGCTTGGTTTTGTTCTGCTAGTCGGTAGATACTGTTAGTGAGTTCTGAGAAATATGGGGGTGGGTTGTTTGGGCTGAAGGACTCGGCTTAGGGGTTACCAGCATTGTATTGTGAAGCCATAGATCTCGTCGTAACCATCTACTCTTGACGTAGAAAACGGGTGACGGTGGAACTTCCTTCGGTGACAATAAACACAACTGTCAAGTGGCGGTGTTTCCCACAGACGGCACCAACAGATAATGCAATATGGTTAATGGAGGATGGGTCGAACTGATCCATGCGTCTAACGGGTCTGCTGGTCTTCATCTCGTTAATGCATACTTGCGAAAGGTCCAATGGGGAGGTACCAAGGTCGAAGCGGTTTCTATCCATGGACACTCCGACAATCAAGTTAGATTAGAAGTGATAGAGAAGTAGAGAGAGAGCGGAGAATTAGAGAGAATAAAATAAGACGGGAGAGAGTATCATATATTACCAAACGTACTTCGGAAGCTTCCTTATATCGCTTGCTAATCATTTCCTTGTCTATTCCAAACTGTCTTATTGGCCGAAAGTCTACAGCCTAGTTGCCATCGTTCACGGTGATTCTGCATACTCCAATGTGAAGGGTCCTGCTACATTTAATGCTATGATGGCCTCATTTAATGGCTGATGTGTGGGCTCAATAACTCTATAAGATCTTTGTCTGTTTATGTGGTTAACTCCTTTTTTTGACAGGTGTCTAAACGTTATTGGACCTGGCCTAGCATTAGCTTTCCAAAGCTATTAGGCTTTAACCATGCGACTACCTGGAAGGCTTAGGACAAGGGTGGATTAGGCCTACCTAGGCCATGGGATGGGCCCTCGTGGGTGTAGACACCCCATTTTTTGACCGTCCTCAAGACTTGGACGTCACCGTTTGAACACTCGGTGATTATCCATGTTTGTGTTCGTCTCGAGTTCCCGGAGGCCTTGGCAGTGCGCCTCGCCTCAGGACCTCTTGACTCGACTGCTTCGTGTTCGGTTTTGGCACCAAACACCTGTGTTTTTGCCTTGAAGGGCAGGGAATGGCTTGTTGGCCATCCTCACACCTCATCGGCCCTCCCCTATCATCACCGGCTGCACATGTTTGCCACCGGCCATTGTTTCTTAAAAATAATGGCCGGTCGGCATTATGTTTAGCCGACCGGCACTTTATTGTGCCGATGACCTATTTGGTTGGCCGAGACCTCTTCTTGAGGGGAGTTTGAACCTTTTGAACCCCCTGTTTTAGCTTCTTGAGGAAGCTTGACCCTTTTGAACCCTTGGTTCTAGCTTCTTGAGGAAGCTTGAACCTTTTTGAACTCTTGGTTTAGCTTCTTCAAGAAGCTTGAACCTTTTGAACTCTTGGTTTTAGCTTCTCCAAGAAGCTTGAACCTTTTGAACTCTTGGTTTTAGCTTCTTGAGGAAGCTTGAACCTTTTGAACCCTTGGTTCTAGCTTCTTGAGGAAGCTTGAACCTTTTGACCCTTGGTTCTAGCTTCTTGAGGAAGCTTGAACCTTTTGAACCTTGGTTTAGCTTCTCCAAGAAGCTTGACCCTTTTTTAGCTTCTCCAAGAAGCTTGGCCTTTTTAGCTTCTTAGAGAAGCTTGCACCTTTCTAGCTTCCAAGAGAAGCTTGCACCTCTTGAACCTTTTGCCTAGCTTCTCCAAGAAGCTTGGCTCTTTTGTCTAGCTTCTCTAAGAAGCTTGGCCTTCTTGGCCCTTTTGCTCCAAGCTTCTAAGAGAAGCTTGACCCCCTTGACCCTTTTTGCTTAGCTTCTCTTAGAAGCTTCAAGCCTCCATCTTCTCTATAAATAGAGAGCTTCTCTTCCATTTTAAGGGTTCCAAGAAGTTGGTCTAAGACAAAAACCATACACTTCCCTCCATATCTCTACATTCCAAGCTCCAAACTCCATTGTTCTTGCTCCATTACACACCACCTCCTATCCTAACACCTCCACCACCACTCTAAGGATCTTGGAGGCCATTTTCAGAGGCTAAAGGAGCTGGTTTTGGTCCAGAAAAGGGGCTGTTTTGCTGAGCTACAAGGGTGAGCACACTTTACCCTCTTTATTCCCCATTTTTGCACATACTTTTAGCCTATCTTGCATACTGTTTTGGGCTTTGTCATAAACTAAAAAAAGTCTTATTTTGAGCTCCTCTTGAAGTTTGTTTAAGACCACTTTTTCGTTTGGGGTGGTTTACCCCCTCTTAGGCCTTGTTTGGCCTTGTTTTTGAGCCTTTTTTTGTGAGCTTCGGGACCACCTTGTTTGGGCCTCCTCACCACTGAAATCTTGAGGGATTTCAGTGGTGAGGATGGTGGTTTAAGGTCCTAAGAATGAGAGGGCCACCCCCTCTCCTTGTTGTCTTCAAAAAGTCCCATTTTAGCCTCATGTGTGAGCACCATCCTTAAGTGCATGTTGGCCATGTCTTAAACATTATTTGGTAGTATTTTGCCATGTATTACCTCTGTTTTTACTTGGTTTAGACACACCATGCATGCTTAGCATACTTGTCTTGTAATGCCATGAAATTGCCTTAACATGTATCTAGCATTTAGACCACTATGCTTACTTGTTTTGGCTTAGCTTTGTGAAGCTTTTATGCTTGTTTTGACATGCTTAAGGACTGTTTTGGGTCATTTGAGTCATCCATGCTTTTCTTTGTATAGCTACCATGCAACCTCTCTTGTATACCTTAAGCATTGACCCCTCTAGCGTGCAATCCTTGCTTTGTTTCAGTGGTTTGGAACCATTTGTCATGCCATTTCAGTCCTCATGGTGTGCCTATATGCTTGCATTTGATGTCTCTTTAATGCTTTATAAGGTTGTCATCTTATGCTCCATGTTTGGCCTCTTTTGTATGCTTGTATGTTTAGACCATTTAGATGCCATCTAGGTGTGTCTTTGGTCTTGTTTAGATCTACATTAGGGCTGTTTGGGGTCCCCTTGACCCTTTGGGGTTTGGTTAGCATGGCCATGGTTTGAGCCCTTTGATTGGTCTCAAGTTTTGGGCTTGTTTACATGCTTTGATTGCTTGGTTTAATTGGTTTGGCACCATATTCTTGCATGTTTTCAGAGTTTAATATGCATGCCATATGCCCATGTTGTTCCTCTTTTAAGTGTGCTTAAAAGTTATCTCTATGTGCCTAAGTGTTGGACATTGCATGCATGCCTATTTGTATGTGTTTTGGCCCTCATTTCCATGACATTTAGCCACTGTTTTGGGCCTAGTATAGAGCTGCCCAAATTAGCTTAAATCCATGCTTGACATGTTGCTCAAATGTTGTTGCCTTGTTTCATGCCTTGCATGCTTATTTGCTTAGGTTGTGTGCCTAGTGTGCATTACTTGCTTGCATGTTCATGTCGCATGTTTAGATTGCATGCTTAGGTGGCATTTGGCATGCATGCCTTGCCTCTTGATCAAGTGATAGAGGTTGGGCTTTATGTGTTTATTTGGTTTGCATGACATTTGAAATCAAAGTGCATACTTGGTTTCTTGGGCCATCACGCATCGAAATGCGCGATTGGTGGTCCGAGAATCAAGGAACATACCCCCTTTGAGTCAAAAGCATGATAAGGGATGTGTTGGTGCACACATTTGCTTGAAATTCCATGCCATGCACTGTCTGTCCTCTGTTGCCTGTCAAAACTGTCTTCTGCAGGAATTGTTTGCCGACCGGCAGTATAGAGTGCCGACCGGCCATTGATGGACAGCCGATAGCTTTATCTCAAGCCGATGGACATTGTACACGGCCGGTGGACATTCTATTCAGCCGATGATGATCCTCAGTGTGCAGAGAGCATGTTCTGAGACTTTGGCAGTTTTCAGAGAAGAAAAGGCAGTAAAACAGAGGCAACAGTGGCATGGTGCGGACTTTCCGGGCGAGTCGGATTCGAGCATGCATCATTCGCACATCCCGAGGCAGAGCTGAGGCCCCCTTCTTTTTACATTTGATTTAATTTGATAATTAGAAATTTCTGTAATAATTTATTTATTCATTTATTATTCGGACTGTATTATTCTTTTGGTCCCTCTGCGCGAGGGCAAAATTGTAATAAGTGTGGGTGAGTGTGATGTATGTCTTCCAACCCCCACTTCTTTCTTCCCTTTTATTTACCTGCTTATGATGGTAGATTAGGGCATATTTAAATTAGCATAACAGTATGATAGCATGCGTGCATCCATACATTTGTTATACATGCATTGGGCTCGGCACATCATACAAACTGCATTGTATTTCAATTCCAAATTGAATACGTGTTATTTGTAGCATTCCATATGCCATGTTTAGGATAGCCGAGCCTGTCTAGATTGCATCATTGCTTGTATTGCATTAGCCACTTAACATGAACTAGGATCATGCATATGATTACTAACTAGTTTATTGTTTTGGCACGGAGTACGATGTAAGTATTTACGCTTTAGCATATCGCATGCGTGTGAATGTTGCCATGACAGTATGCTTACCATGTGGCTAAGTGCTTATATGAGATAAACTGTTTGAATGCCTGTGGGTGGAGGTTGGATTGCTTGAGTTGGAAAAACTCGTTGAAATCCGTGTTTTAGCCTACTTACGAGTAGCAAATTCCAAAGCACTTTCAAAACAAACGGATATGCAATGCTTATTTCCAAATTAGGCGATCTAGTCTATACTTGTTTGCTGTGCGCATAACATAGTAATTCTAGGCTAATAACCAGAATAAGAATACATAATGTTTTCAAAATTGGATATCATAGTTAGTAGAGGCAGGTCTTCGGACCGGGCGAAAGGGGGTGCTCATAGCTGACCTTCCCCGATCGTACCCAAGCTCCCGAGCCAAGACAACTTTGGTGATGACGGACACGTGGCCTTCGGCACCGAGTCAGGGATTCCTAAATTTCCCATTTTAAAAATATTTAGGTGGCGACTCTGTATCTGGCAAAGCAGTCCATGTTTGGCACTTCTTTTCAAAAAATCTGTTTCTCAAAACGATTTGCCGGATTTGGACTCTTTGGTTTACATTAAGAACCGACAACAAAAGGGAGTCCGAACTGTAGGGAGGTCCCCCGCGGGCGCGTCTACAGTTTCTGGCGACTCCGCTGGGGAATTTAGAGAGCTTGACTCGAACTCGTGATATCCCGTTTTTGACTTCATTTATGTGTTTCTTTGCATTGCATGTGCATTGGTGCGCCTAGGACACCGTGTTGGCCATCTGCTATTCCTGAGCGGTTTGCCGGAGGCTTGTCTTGTCAAGGCATGACCATAAGGCTGACCGGTTGCGGGCTCTGCCAGTATGGGAACACAAACCCCGGTTTTACCGGGGCACCCTTTTCGACCATTCGACCTAGTGCATATTCGGAATCCATAGTGACCATTCCAAACTGGGACAGGTTGCTTACCCGATGTTAGGTTGTTTGAAACCGCTGCGTGCGTAGTGAAACCCTAGCTCCTGACAAAATAGGACAGGGAAACCCTACCCCAACATAGGGGTGTATTGGCTCTCATTTACTTGCTATGTGCTTTTAGAGTGTATCTCTACAGGGAATGCATATACCAGTTTGCGGGCCTGGGTATCCGGCCTGCGGGCACCAGTATCAGTATTTTGAGAATCAGTTATATCCGCGGGTATCAGATTCAGATTTGGGGCAGTGATTTCGGGGAACAGTGATCAGTAATAGAATACAGTCATTCAGCTTTGCTGGTATCCGTTCCAGTGAGGTTGAGCTGAGATGCTGTCTATTTTTTCTTTTGCTAGGTAGTCCTGGAACTATAGCTTCAGAAGGCTCCGATATCCCCCGAGGTTCATCAGATTTGTGCTGATAGACTTTGTCAGGTCAGAAACTCAGTTCAAGGGTAATCAGGGCCAGAGAAGGCTAGTCAGGCATAGACCACCAGTACCACAGCTACCAGATCAGTGATCTTTGAGCAGTCGGGTTGAGATTTCCGAGCCTACTGCAGACACAAATATACCGGTTGCTCAATTAGATCAGGACAATATGTCGAGTCTGGAAGAGATGGTGCGCCAACTCCAGGATAGTAAGAAAACCATGCAGCAAGACGCTGTCTGTCAAGTAGAATTCGCCAAGCAACGGGCTGTGGTCATAGCCCAACAGGCAGAGACAATTGCCAGGCTAGAGCAACAAACCGGAGCATCTGCTTCGCATCAAGCTCCTCCACCACCAGGGGTTCAGACACCCGGGGAAACACCCAATGTCCAGGAAGGTACGGACATTCCGGTAGGGCCGGCTCCGCTCCCAATTTTACCCCAGCAATCCAAAACACCTACCAATCTACCGGACTCTCCCTTTGAGTTCAAGACGGACCCCACAACGCTGAAGCTGAGTAAGCTGGAAAAGATGTTTAAGAAATCCCAAGGAGTCAAGTCCATTCCCGACATTGAGGATGGATATACGGACGCAGCTGTGACGCTGCCAGATCGGTTCAAGATGCCACAAATCGATCGATTTGATGGGTCCGGCGACCCCATGGTGCACCTGAGGCTGTTTTCAGATATCTTAAAGCCGATGGGCCTCACCAGACTACAAAAGCTGTCTCTGTTTGGCCGAACCCTGTCAGGTGTGGCGGCCATCTGGTACGCGAAACTGGAAGACGATGTTAAGAAGAATTGGGATGAGATGGCTGAGGCCTTTATTGCTCAATACTCCTACAACACACAGATCGAGGTCACAACCCGTGATTTCGAAGCCACCCGCCAAGAACGAAAGGAGAGTTTCTCAGAGTTCGTGATGAGATGGAGAGCAAAGGCCTCAATGATGACTACAAGGCCTTCTGACAAAGACCAGATACGGATGGTTGCGCGCAACCTCCAACCCAAACTGATGTAAAAAATGATAGTCTTACCCTTTCCTACCTTTGCGGACCTACACGAGATGGGGGTACAGATTGAGGACGCTATGAAGCAGGGCCTTATTGACCAGGAGAAGGAGCAACCTAGGAGGGAATTTATCCACAGTTCAAATGCGACCACCAGTGGTGACGCAGCTACTATAACTTCAGATGTGGGCATAGTCACCACCACCACACAAAAAATGACCACCCCATTCGCCGGTACATCCGAAACCAGCTCACAAACAGCTAAGGATCCAATCAACATCCTAGAAATTAAATCCCATACCCAAATAGTCACATAAACATGTTATCACATAAGCACATAACATTACATCTAAGTCTCTAACAAGCGAGACAAACCCATTGTGATCCTAATCACTTCCCACGTACCCAAAGTATTCGAACCCGGTACGCTCTGATACCAAGTTGTCACGCCCTCAAAATAATGACATTAAACCCATCAATTTAGACATGCATTGACATGAGAGACAAACATCATTCTATTCCACAGAGTAATTCTTTACAAGAAGCATTACATGTTAACAACAGAAGCAAATGCCTTATGGGCTTACAGTGTTCCAAGATAACACTTGGTTACAAAGAAGAGAGTACTAACTCAAATTCATATTAAGCCCTTGGCTTGAAATTTACATGTAGTACAACAAAAGATAACAAAACCACAAACGTCTGCCTGCTTCTAGCCTCCCAGGCGATGTCCTTGGAGGTGGCATGCTACCTGTACCTGAAAATGATGTTCCCATATAGGGTGAGCCACAGCCCAGTAGAAATACACTAAACCAACTATGAATAATGACTAAAAGATCAGCAACTGAAAGATGGTCAACACTGATACATTCATTTACGCCTTACTACAATTCCATGACAATCAAGTCTATGCTACACTTCACTTTCCATTTCTTATTCAACTTTGAGTTTGAAAATAAGGCTCAGTACTCTGGCCAAAACATTTGATGAGATTTTAGTTCACCACTAGAACACTTTCGAAATCTAAGGTGAATACACATTTTGGTGCTGTATCAACCTAACATAGAAACATTTCTATACTCCACAATTGATAACGATATACATTTTAGTGCTATATCAAATCAATTAAACAACACTTCAATTGATAAGCATATGAGCTGTATCAACACTTCAATAGATAAGCATATGAGCTGTATCAACACTTGAATAGATAAGCATAGGAGCTGTATCATAACTACAATGGGAGAGCATATGAGCTGCATCCCCGGGTCCATCCCCCATCTTCCCATAACCATTAACCGGCTTAGAGGTACATCCCCCATCTTCCCCTAAACCGTGGAGTACATCCCCCATCTCCTCCCATACACAAGTAATGCATATAAGCACAGAATCATATACGCAATCAATCAATACACAAAGTCAATGTATTCTAACAACCGCCCACACATAATGCATATAAACACACTGGTCGTATGCACAATCAATCAATACATAAAGTTAATGTATTCTACTGACCGTCATACTCTATGACACATCCAATTGATTAGTTTTAGTTTGCCTAATCATCATGCATTGTCTACAACAATCAATACTACCCTCCACCGGTAGTCCAAAGCAATTATCTCTAAACAGGAAATAAATGCACAAATGGATAATATATCAACATTTCAACTAGGTGAGCAATGAATGATTCCACTACACCCTTTAGTCCCATACATTCCCAACTTCAACATTCTCAACTCAATTCTTCAATTTCTTTAATTAATTATCTACATTAATTAATTAAACCAATTAGGGCAAATTACCATAATTCACAAAACAACCCTAAGGTTCCATTTCTATCAATGTTCCAACATTAATCTCATTTCTCTATGCCTAACTTGCATATAGGTTTATTATAAATAAAACCCCAACTTTTGTAAATTTACACAAAAGACCCAAACTTTCTCAAAATTTCCCAACAACCCCCAACATATCAGAATGCCAAAATTCAAAGACAAAACTCATAAGATGGAGTAGGTTATCCCTACCTCGAAGTTTGAGCTCAAACGGAGATGAAGACTCAAAGACCAATGTGCTCCAAATCCAAAGATTTTCAGATTAAATCGAAGCTCTCAACACCCTCTATCTTTTTAACAAAGGCCCTAGGGTAGATTCACACTCTAGGGAGATGATTTCTTAGAGAGAAGGCAAGTCTAGAGAGAGAGGCTCTCGGATTTTAGAGTTTGAAATCAAAAAGTGGGTGAAAAATGGTTTAAAATCCGCTGCTGCCTCGCTGATAAAGATAGGCTCGCTCGAGCGAAGGCCTGCTCGCTCGAGCGACCAGACACAAGAAACACTCGCTCGAGCCAAGACAGCCTTGCTCGAGCCAACAACCCAGAAGCTCGCTCGAGCGACCAACTCCTCGCTCGAGCGAAGAACGAACCAGATCGCTCGAGCGAAGAAAAGCTCGCTCGAGCCAAGAAATGCAACCTTCAGGTCTGAGCCAGACGCAATCGCTCGCCCGAGCGAAGCCACTCTGGCTCGAGCCACCAGACACAAAAACCAACTCTCGCTCGAGCGACCAAACCCTCGCTCGAGCGAAGGACCAAAAACAAAAGCTCGCTCGAGCGACCAACTCCTCGCTCGAGCGAAGGTCCAAAAATCTGGACAGCAACACTAGGTTTCCAACCCAACTAACCTGCAACCAACCTGCCCAAAACATCCTATAACTCAAGAAGAAGGAATTAAAGGACCACAACAACAATTATATAACAACGGGATCTACGGAACATAAGTCCGGATACAACAACTAACTGAGAAAAGACCGGGGTCGCTATAACCTCCCCCCCTTAAAGAATTTCGTCCCCGAAATTAAAGGAGACGCCAAGACACAAGGCCAACCGATGACAAGGCTCACAATACAAATGAGTTAAACTCACAACTGATTTCCAACTTACCTCCGCATAAGAAGCTTCAACAAAACCAAATCCTCTCTGAGATACTCACCAAAACAACCGACTAGCGCTCCAAGCTAAGTCACTACTCAACAATCACCATTCGAATGAAACAACCAGTACAAGCTTTTCCATGAATATAAAGAAAATTATTCTCTGATTAAAAGGGCATTTTCTCAAAAATAATCAAGTTTTCAACGTTGACAATCCAAAATTTTTTTTTTTTTTTGCACTTCCCATGCGAAATTCAAGAGTTTCGTAAACATTTTTCATAGGTACGATGTTACTCACAGCACATAACCATTCCCAATTGATTTGGCCAAGACTTCTCATTGAAATTTTTTTGTAACGTTTAAATTGAATCAATTTCTCCACAATACACGATTTAGTATTCATCAACCTAACCCATTACCGGTTATCTCATCTCTATTCAGGAGACAACTTACAATATATGCTATAACATGCAATATTGACATGCATTTCTTTCAAAATCAATAACTTCTAATATGCATGGTTCAAAATTCCGAAACACATTCAACATTAATGATACATTTGCATTCCACATCACATTTAACATATACAATGCTAAATTAACTTCCAAATTATCACCATAGACTGAAACACAGGTAATATTCGTACATTTCATCCATACAACAAGATATTCAACAT
>JAXFYN010001505.1:0-24690 GCA_036172215.1 Camellia granthamiana | reverse complement strand
AGCCCACTTGAGAGTGGCAAATCACCATGTTTTCTAAGCCCACTTGTGGGTGGCAAAATCCGCATTTTAGCTTACTTGCGAGTAGCAAACCACTTTCAAAAACAAACATGAGATGTTTTGTTCCAACTTAGACGATCCAGTCTATACTTGATATGCTGTGCGCATCACATAGTAATTCTAGGCTAATAACCAGAATAAGAGCACATAATGTTTTCAAAACTCGATATCATGGTTAGTGGAGGCCGATCTTTGATTGGGTGAGCGGGGGTGCTCACAAAGTGACCTTCCCCAATCGTACCCAAGTTCCCGAGCTGAGGCAACTTTGGTGATGACGGACACGTGGCCTTAGGCACTAGTCAGGGTTTCCTAAATTCCCCCAAAATAAATATTTAGGTGGCGACTCTATATCTGGCAAAGCAGTCCATGTTTGGCACAGCAGTCCATGTTTGGCACTTCTTTCTAAAAATCTGTTTTCAAAACGATTTGCTGGATTTGGACTCTTTGGTGATTTATCAGTCTTGCATTGCACTTTGCGAGACTAGATTCAGAACCGTGACAATTTGAGTCCGAATTGTAGTGACCCCAAATGAACAAAACGGGGGATTTTCCCTCGGGACGTTCGGGACGTCTACGCATACCTTATACAACCTTATCACAAAATTACGTAAATTTTTACGAACTTACATAAATAATCTCACAAAAATTCATAATACAAATTCCCATGAGTCTATTTGTAAAAGTGAACTTATGCAAATTTTAGTTTAACTTGCGTATTTTTTTAAGATCACTTATGTAAGTTCATAAAAACTTATGTAATTTTATGGACGTGAATTTGTGTTGCACTTATACATTTTTGTAAGATCACTTATGTAAGTTCGTGAAACTTACATAATTTTATAATAGGATTGCATACAATGTGCATTGCATACCGAAACATTACCCATTGCAACCCATACTGCTATGGAACCAACTGGCACCAAAACAAACAAACATGTTATTGAAAACATGGGAAACATTATATTAATAAAGCAACAATAGTACATAAATAAGACTCCAAATGGCCATCCCAACCAAACAACAAAACAAAAAACAAACATGCTAAAGGCTTGTTAGACTTTGCTCTTCTTTCGTTGTTTATAGTAGGGGTAGACATTTGTCGGGCCAGGCCGGACTTGGGTCAAAACTATATAGTAAGGGACTTTATGTCTACCCAAGTCTAACTCGCCCCTGACATCGAGCCTCTACATCTATTCAAACCCGACCCAAAAAATAATTATAAACCACAAGCCCAACCATTAGGTTATATGTTTAAAAAAAATTAAAATATTTCATAATTAAATTCAATCACACATTATATTTCTTAAATAAATATACTGACATGATTATAACTTGAAAGATTTTGTGTATAAATTAAAAATTTTCTTAAATAAATCCAATCACATGTCACTATTAATGTGAGTTTCAATAAAATCAATAAAGATAAAGTCTAGATCCCAAAATAATATATATTTTTAATATATTATAATTAATTGATTAATTTATTTATTTAATAATGGGCTAGGTCAAGCCAGGCTAAATTATAACTCATAAACCCAATCCATTAATATAGTAAGCTAAAAATGTTGGTTTAGTCTATAGGTTAAAACAATATTCCAAACAATCTTCAAAACCTCTTAAAAAATAAGGCTGGGCCAAACAGACTGTATGGGTGTAGCTCGACTTTTCGTGCTCCTTTTGGAAGATGATAAGCCCTACAGTTCAGACTCGCGTCGTTCTGAATCTGATTCCACAAGTGCAATGTAAAATAGAAAACACAAAAGGGTCCAAATCTGGGAAATCTTTCGGAAAATCGATTTTGAATCAAAATGCCAAAAATAGACTGCTTTGCCAGATACAGAGTCGCCACCTAAATATTTTTGGGAAATTTAGGAAATCCATGACTTGTGCCAAAGGCCACGCGTCCATCATCACCAAGATTGTCTCGGCTTGGAAACTTAGGTATGAGAAGAGAAGGTCATGAATTGAGCACCCCACTTGCCCGATCAAAGATCGGCCTCTACTAATCATGATGTGAATCTTATTTACATTACATGCTCTTCTTCTGATTTATTAGGCTAACTTACTATGTGATACGCACACAAGTATAGACTATTTTGCTAAAATTGGAACACTTGATTTTATGTTTGTTTTTTAAAAGAGTTTGTGAATGTGCCACTTGAAAAGGTAGGCTCAAATGTTCATTAATCAAACTATCTCAATTTAAGCAACTAGCCCTCATCCACAGACATTTAAATAGTTTATCACTTAAGCACTTAGACTCATAATGAACATGCTTTGACATGGCAACAACCACACTCATGCGATATGCTAAAACAAATAAAAGCTCACTGTAGCTCGACTTTTTCGTGTCCCCTTTTGGAAGGCGAAATAAGCCCTACAGTATCAGACTCCCGTGGTTCTGAATCTGATCTCACAAGTGTAGTGTGAAACATCAAAGAGTCCCAATCCGGCAAATCTTTTAGAAAATCGATTCTGAATCAAATTGCCAAAAATGGACTGCTTTGCCAAATACAGAGTCGCCACCTAAATATCTTATTTTGGGAAAATTTAGGAAACCCATGACTCGTGCCAAAGGCCACGTGTTCGTCATCACCAAGATTGTCTCAGCTCGGGAACTTAGGTACGAGAGGGGAAGGTCATGAATTGAGCACCCTCACTCGCCCGATCTTATGTACATCATATGCCCTTGTTCTGATTTATTAGGCTAACATTACTATGTGATGCGCACGCATACTAGTATAGACTAAATCGCAAGAATTGGAACACTTGATTCATGTTCGTTTTGAAAATTGTTTCGAAATACGTACTATTTGAAAAAGTGATCGCATATGAACATTACTCAAATTATTCCAATTCAAGCAACTAGCCTCCATCCACAGGCATTCAAGCAGTTATAGCACTTAAGCAATTAGCCTCATGGCAAGCATGCTAAACATGGCAACATTTACACGCATGCGATATGCTAAAGCGAGTAAAGGCTCATCTAGTACTCCAAGCCAAAATAAACAAAAGAGTTAGAAAAATGCATGATCCTAACTATGTGATATGACTAATGCAACACATGCGATATGCAATCTAAATAGGCTCGGCTACTTAACATGATATGTGAAGCAATTTGATAATATGCGATCTAAGCACGTATTCAAAGAAGTATTTAAACGACAATGCAGGCTAGAATGATGCACCGAGCCCCGGTGTATGCAATACAAGTGGATGTAAACATGGAATATGCTAAACGAAAAATGATGCCCCTAAACTAACCATCGTAAGCAATTAAATAAAAAGGAGAAAGACGTGGGTTTGGAAGGCATACACATAATTACAACATTGCGCTCTCACAAAGAAGAGTCCGAATGAACTAACTAGCTAACTATCCAAGCTAAGCTAATTAATTATTACAAAACAAATGAATAAATAGCTAAACTACTTAACTAATTATTACAACAACATATAAATTAGCTAACTATTCTAGTTAATTAATGATTACAACATCACAACTAGTTAACTACTTTAGTTAATTAAATAATTACAACACAAGTGCAATTAAAAGAAGTAATTAAGCTAAACAATTAAGTACTAAGCTAACTATTCTGCCTCGGGAAGTGAGGGATGTTCATGCGCATTCTCGGTTTCCACTCAAAAAGGCCACTGTTTTGCTTCCGGAGAGCCTCCGTTGCACAGAGAACACTTACACTCTTGCCCACTTCCAGAATGGCTTTGCTCTACCCAACAACACACTGCTGAATTTTGCATCAGTGGCTTGCCGACCGGCCAGTGATGAGGGCCTGTTGGCCACCAGTGATAGCTGGCCAGCCATCCATCAAAGGTGGCCTGCTGGCCATAGAAATTGGCCTGCCGGCCACTGCTGCCTAGTTCATCTTGCTACAATAGAGAACAAACAGAGCATGCACAGAGTATTCTCAAGGGTTGTTTGCACAATTCACCCCTCTTTTTTATGAATAAATCAAAGGAGAAGTAAACTTAAGCCACAAACCACCAACTCAAGCAATTTCATTGCATGATGGCTTGTGAACCAAAGTGTGCAAGTTCAATAAATGCAATGAAACAAGACACAAACCTCCTCCCTTTCATGAATTCATCAAGGGAAGTGGTGACCTTGGAAACTTGAATCATTTCATCACTAATGAGTATGAAATGCCTCAAGCTCCCATGTGTTCAATTAACATCCGATTGACCACAACCAAGTTATTATCTTTCACCATTTTTAGCCTCAATTTTATTACTCCATTTTAGATTACCATCCATTCTTTAATAAATTGGGTCCAATGTGAGTTTAAAGTCCCCTAATGGAGTGAAGTACCAAACCAAGAGTTAACTTAAGACATAAAAGAGATGTCATGCCATTGATAATGAACCCCTAAAAGGGATTAAACCATTAAGCATGGCAACCTTAATCTCATGCTTAAAAGAACAAGAGGCTTGAAACAACTCTCAAAGCAAAACGAAAACCAAGAAAGAAGGGAGGTTGTAGAGATTATTAGTACTAAAAATAAGTGAGAAAAGCATAAATAAATGATATCAACTCAAATAAGATGGTGTCTAAGGCCTAAAATACCAAGCTCATGAGGACAATTACACTACAAACATGCAAAACAAAACTCAAATGCAACTATCAACCAAAAATAGTCCTAAAATAGTCTAAAAACAGTCGTAAAACATGATGGAATTGAGCTAAAAAAGGCTAGATTAATAAGTTAAAACATAGCACAAGCTAGGCTAGTAAGCAAGACACAAGGAGGGGAGGCTAACCCTTCCAAATTTAGACTTCAAAACATGATTTTGGCCACTGAAATAACTCTGAAAATTAGTGTTTAAAAGCTCAAAAACAGTTAGTAAAAGGATGGGAAACACAAGGGAAAAGGCCTTTAGAGTAAAGTGTTAAGAAGGGCTATCAACCCCTTAACCTTTAATGGCCTTAAAATCCAAGTTTCAGCCCAAAAATACAAAGATTTTACAGCCCAAAAACAGTTGGAAAATTGCAAGAAAAAGAGTAGACAAAAAGCAAGTAAATAGGCAAAGCCTAGTATCTTTTGAAGAGAAGACCAATTTTAGGCAACAAATCAAGACAACACACCCTTCAAGAGCTCAAACCAAGCTCAAAAGTACCTCATCCCAAAGATGAGAAGGTTTGGTTAAGGGTGTATAGGCAAAAGTTAAGGATTTGAAGGCTAAAGTGTAGAAATTTGGTAGAGAGAGAGGAAAAATTTTTCTCTAAACTTTTTCTAACCTTAAAACATGAGAGAGAGGCCTCCCATATATAGAAAACATGAAACTCCCTCAAGAATATCCAGCCCTACACGTGGGGGCAGATCCATGCATCTGTGCAAACAGCCGGCACAGTTGTCACAAAATATCTGCAAAAGAGACTGGTGGCCGGCAGGCCACATCAGTGGCTGGCAACCAAAAGTGATGGTCGGCAGCCCATAAGGGTGGCCAGCAGGCCACCAAGGGCTGCAGGCTTAACAAACCAAGGGTTTGGTCCAAGAATGAGGAAACAGGGGTGCAAGGTCTGAATGGCTCAAAGCTGTGGCGTTCTGCTGAGGATTGCCATCACTTGGCAAGCATATAGACTCATCATCGAATGTGCATGCGATGATGCCCAAGTTGTAAGGGCCATCCAAAATGGGGTGTCTACACTCACCTAGTACTCTGAGCCAAAAAAGATGACAGAGTTAGAATAATGCATGATCCTAACTATGCAATATGACTAATGCAACGCATACAATATGCAATTATTACGCTCGGCTACTAATATGGTAGATGAATCAATTTGATAGCATGCGGTCTAAGCACGTATTCAAATAAGTATTAACTAGCAATACAAGTTAAAATGATGCGCCGAGCTCAATGCATGCAAGACAATGGATGCAAGGCATGAGAGATGCTAAACGAAACATGATGCTCTAAATTAACCATCATAAGCAGGTAAATAAAAGGGAGAAAGACGTGGAGTTGGAGGACATACACATTATTACAATTGTGCCCTCACGCAGGAGAGTCCGAATAAACTAACTATCTAAGCTAATTAACTAGCTATTACAAAATGAATTAACTAATTATTATAAACCGAATAAACTAACTATGCTAGCTAGTTATTACAAAACCAATTAAATAATTAACTATTCTATGGAACTAACTAATTAATTACACTAATTAATTAATTACAAATTGGAATTAACTAATTAATTACAACATGAATACAACATGAAAGAAGTAACTAAGCTAACTAATCATCCTCGAGAAGTGAGGAATGCTCATGCATGCGCAAATTTTCACCCGAAAAGCCCACTGTTCTTGCAGCTAGAATGCCTCTGTTGCACAGTTAGAACATTTTTCACCTCAGCCTCTGCTCTGTTATGTTCCAAAAAGCTGCTGCTCAATTTGGCAAAAGTGGTTGGCAGGCTAGAAGTAGTGGCTGGCCAACCACAAAAGGTAGCATGTCATCCAAAAGAAGTGGCCTGTCGGCCAAAAAAAGTGGCCAGAACGCATACAAAGCACAAATAGGATATTCAAGGTATGTTTGTACATCTTACCCCTCCTTACCATCATACAGCTCAAAGGAGTGGCAAGCTCAATTCACGAGCCATCAATCCATGCAATTTCATTGCATGATGGCCTATGAACCAAGGTGTACAATTTCAATAAATGCAAAATAAAAGACGCTCAAACCTCCTCCCTATCATGGATTGAGCAAGGGAAGTGGTTGGCCTTGGAAACTTAAACCATTTCATCACTAGCAAGTATGAAATGCCTCAAGTTTCCATGTGTTCAATTAACGTCCGATTGAACACAAAATTGCTTATTATCTTGCATCATTTTTAGTCCCAATTTTATTACTTCATTTTAATTACCAACTACTCTTTAGTTCATTAAGTCCAATAGTGATCTTTAAGTACTTTAATGGAAAGAAATATCAAACAAAGAGTTGTTTTGGGCATGAGAGAGACATCATGCCATTGGTAATGAACCCCCAAATGGATTAAACCATTAAGCGCAATACCTCAATCTCAATGAACTTCTTAACTCTCCAACTAATCAATTTGAATTCTCTTCCTGTAACAAAAATGAAACAATGATGGGTGAGTACAATTGTCTAATAAGAATCTCATAGTCCTAAAACAATAACCATTCTATAGATAGAAATGATCGTGCATGCAGTGTGATACTATATAGTAAGGTAATGTTTTGTAATTTCAAAATATCATACGTAGAGTACCTTTTTCTCAAAATTTATTTGAACATTTAAGGAAAACCTTCAGCAATAAAAATTATCCCCTATCATCAGAAAGCCATAAATCCTTTCTGAAAATAAACATGTTTAAGGAACAAAATCATTTTAAATTTACTAACCAATTCCAAAATATTACTCATTTAATTTCCATTTTAATGTCCCTCTTTTTATTTCCATTTTCCCTTTCTACTCATTATATTTATTTAAAACTCCATAACCTCAAGTTCAAGTTCCCTTAATACTAAAAAACAACCCTCATACACTCCATTCCCACCTGTCAATCCTATATTGCTATAACTCAACGTAGAAATCCAAGTCCCCTTTAAATTCAATAACAATTCTCCTACACTCAACTCCTACTTGTCTAACAACAACACCACATCCACATTTGCATTATCAATTATAATTCAACATATCACAAGGATAATAAACCCTTTTAATTCAATTTCCATATTATTTAGAAACGAAACTCATAATCTTCCTTTAATGGTTATATATAACCCGATGAGTTTATTATCACTAATTCCTTATTTAGTTACTATTTCATTATCCATTCTTTTCAAATAATTTCTATATACATTCCTGTAGACACCTCATTTTTGACCGTCCTCAAGACTTGGACATCACCGTTTGAACACTCGGTGATCATCCATGTTTGTGTTCATCTTGAGTTCTCGGAGGTTTCGGTCGTGCGCCTTGCCTCAAGACCTCTCGACTTGTTTGTTTTGTACTTGGTTGTGCACAAACACTTGTGTTTTTGCTCCTAAGGGAAGAGGGTGGCTTGTTGGCCATCGCCTCAACCCACCAGCCAAGGCTTGAAGCCACCGGCCCCTTTTTTCTTGCCATCAGCCAAAAATGTTAGCCGATTGGCACTATGTTTGGTCGGTCGGCCACCTATTTTGGCCAATCGGCCATATTTCCTGGTCAACCCCTTTTCATCTGCTTTTGGCAGATATTTTGTGCCAACTGGAACAGCTGGCACGCACAATTCCTCCCCTGTGTATGGAGGGATTTGAGCCTTGTTTAGCTTCCCTTGGAAGCTTTGTAAATTGGTTTTGTTATAAAAGGAGGGCTTCCCCTCCCATTCCAGAGGTTAAAGAATCTGATATATAGCTTATATATCCCTCTCTCTCTATATCTCTTTCTCTCTCAATATATGTGTGTGCAATAGTGTTCAAAGGTCTGCTTTTGTTCTTAGTTTTGCACTAAAACACCTAGTGTTACACTATACTTCGGTTACTAAGGTGTTGAGGGACTGGTTTCAGAGTTTTTAAGTTGGTTTTGATCAGAAGAAGGGACTGGGGTTGGTGTTCTTGAAGTGTTCTTCAAGGGTGAGCATTATTGCTTTATATTCCCCATTTTTGTACAAGCTTTTAACCTATCTTGCATGCTGTTTTGAGCTTTATGTATAACTGATAAAAGTTCTGATTTTTCATGTTTAAGATGTTTCATTAAGGTCTCTTTTGTGTTTGGGGTTGTCCACCCCCTCTTAGGCTTTGTTTGGCCTATTTTTGTGCCTTTCTCTTTGAGCTTTGGGACCCCTTTATTTCGACCTTCTCACCCTTGAAATCCGGAGGATTTTTAGTGGTGGAGAAGTGATTTTCAAGTCATGCATAGGGGAGGGACACCCCTCTCCCTTTGTGTCTCCTTTGCTTGTGTTGTTGACTCATAAAGGTAGCATGCATGCTTAGTCGATTTTGGCTCCATCTCAGTGGGTATTTAGTGATATTTTGTCATGTTATACCTCTGTTTTAAGTTGGTTTAATGGCCTCTTGCATGCATCATATGCTTGTCTTGTAATCCCATGTTTTGGCCTAACATGCATCATGTTGTAACGTGACATTTTAGCATGATTTTGGTTTGGTTCCACGAACATTTTAGCTCTGTTTTGCCATGATTAAGGTCTGTTTGGTGTCCTTTTGGTCATGCTTGCATCGCTTTGTATAGCCACCATGCATTCTAGTTTGTTAGCCTCGGGTGTGTGAGTTATTAGCATGCATTACTTTGACCTTTCTCATGATTTGGCATCACCTGAGATCATATTTCAGTCCATGCTTCATGCTCGTATGCTTGCATTCGCTACCCTTTCAATGCTTTGAATAATTGTTGTCTTATGCTTTATGTTTAGGCCATTGTGCATACCTCCATGTTTAGATTATTTAGCTGCCATATTAGTAGGTTTTGGGGGCTATTTGGCCATGCTTGACCTCTGATTTTGGTCCCTTTTCCCCTTTGGAACTTGTCTCATGTGGTCATGGCTTGAGCCCCTTGGCTAGTCTCAAGTTTTGGGCTTCTTTGTGTGCCTTACTTGCATGATTTGAGTGGCTTGGCATCATCCTTTTGCATGTTTTTCAGAGTTTAACATGATTGTCTAATGTCCATGTTTGTCATCTTTTAAGTGTCCTTGAAAGTTGCCCCTCCCATGCTTAGGTGATAGGCCTATTGGTATGCTTGTTTGTGTGCACATTTACCCATCATTTCCATTGCACTTTGGCCACTATTTTGGGATTGGCTGAGGTCTTCCCATTTCGGTTTAAGCCCATCTTTGCATATAGTTGCATGTTTGACATGTTGCATTTGTGTGTTGTTGCATGCTTGCATTATACCATGTTTGCATGTTTATTATATTGCACGTCATTTAGCTAGTTGTATCACATAACCTTGTTGCATACTCGGTGCGTTTGTGTTACATTAGCTAAGCTTGCATGTTAGGTCGCATTGCATTGCATCTTGCATGCTTAGCACATTGTACATTTGCATGTTTAGGTTGCATTGCATTTGGTATGCTTTGCTAACTTATCCTCATATTACATACATGAGCCATTTTGCACATTTGAGCCATATTGCATACATGCATCGCATTGTGTTTGGTTTGGGGTGTCAAACCAAACATGAGGAATGAGGTGTGTTCGTACTTAAAGTGATGAAACACGCCTCAATCCTCGGTCGCCGACATTCTTGATCCCAACATGATAGAGTGTGTAGCATTCATTTGTTTTCGTTGCATTCATTTTACATTGATTTGCAAACTTGGCACCTTTGGCCATCATGCATTGAAATGCGTGATTGGTGGCCAGAGGACCGAGAGCCATGCTCCCCTGAGTTCATTGCATGATAGGGAGAGTGGCTATGCACACATTGCCTTGAAAATGCCTTGTCATGCACTGTCTGTCCTCTGCTGCAGCAAAACCAGTGTTCTGCAGGAAAGAATGGCCGGTCGGCCACTTTCAGTGCCGGCCGGCTACCAAAGTCTAGCCGATGGTCCCACTTTTGGTCGATAACTGTATCCCAGTGGCCGGTGGACTTGCATTATGGCCGGTGACATCCCACAGTGCTATGGGAGTGTTCCAGAAGCATCACAAGTATTTTCACAGTTCTCAGAGGTGCAAAACAGTGCTAACAGAGGCAACAGTGGCATGGCGACGGGTTTCCGAGCGAGGCGAATTGAGCATGCATCATCCAAGCATTCTGAGGCGGGGCAGCAGCGGCCTCCCTTTGTAACTAATTTGTTAATTAATTTTGGGTATTGTAATATTTAATTAGCTAGAGTAGTTAATTATTTATTCGGTCTGTAATTATTTATTCGGAACCTCCGAGAGAGGGCAATGTTGTAAGTGTGCGTGCGTGTGTGAATGTCTTCCAACCCCACGTCTTTCTCCCTTTTATTTACCAGCTTATGATGGTTAGTTTAGGGCACATTTCAATTAGCATCCATATGTTCGCATGTTTGCATTCATTCATCTGTATTGCATGCACCAAGCTCGGCGCATCATGCTAACTGCATTGCATTTCAATTCCGAGTTGAATACCTGTATCAGTTGTTGCATTTCATATGCCATGTTTAGAATAGCCGAGCCTATCTTAGTTGCGTATCTGTATGTGTTGCATTAGCCATCTTAACATGAACTAGGATCATGCATCAATTACTAACTAGTTTCTGTTTTGGCTTGGAATACTCGGTAAGTACTTATGCTTTAGCATCCTTACATGCGTGTGAGTGACTACCATGATAGCATGCTTACCATGAGGCTATGTGCTTATGTGATATAACTGCCTGAATTCCTGTGGGTGAAGGTTGGGTTGCTTGAATTGGAATAATTCGTCGAAACCCGTGTTTTAGCCTACTTGCGAGTAGCAAAATTCAATCCATTTTCAAAACAAACAAATATGTGATGCTTTGTTCCAACTTAGGCAATCTAGCCTATACTTGTATGCTATGCGCATCACACAGTAATTCTAGGCTAATAAACCGGAATAAGAGCATATAATGTTTTCAAAACTCGATATCATGGTTAGTAGAGGCCGATCTTTGATCGGGCGAGCGGGGGTGCTCACAAAGTGACCTTCCCTAATCGTTCCCAAGTTCCCGAGCTGAGGCAACTTTGGTGATGACGGACACGTGGCCTTAGGCAACGAGTCAGGGTTTCCTAAATTCCCCCAAAATAAATATTTAGGTGGCGACTCTGTATCTGGCAAAGCAGTCCATGTTTGGCACTTCTTTATGAAAATCTATTTTTTTTTCAAAAACGATTTGCCGAATTTGGACTCTTTGATGATTCATTGGTCTTGCATTGCACTCTGCGAGATTAGATACAGGACCGTGACATTGTGTCATACACTGTAGTGAGCCCAATGAACAAAACGGGATTCCCTCCCGGGACGTTCGGGGACGTCTGCAGTTTCTGGCGACTCTGCTGGGGATTTAGAGAACTTGACTCGAACTCATGATATCTTGTTTTGAGTACACTTATGTGTTTCTTTGCATTGCATTTGCATTGGTGTGCCTAGGACACCGTGTTTGCCGTCTGTTATTCCTGAACGGTTTGCCGAAGGCTCGCTTTGAGAAGCATGCCATAAGGTTGACCGGTTACAGGCTCTGCCACGACGGGAACACAAACCCCGGTTTTTACCGGGGCACCCTTTTTGACCATTCGACCTAGTGCATATTCAGAATCCATAGTGACCATTCCAAGCTGGGATAGGTTGCTTACACGATTATAGGTTGTTTGAAACCGCTGTGTGCATAGTAAAACCCTAGCTCCTGACAAAATAGGACAGGGAAACCCTACCCCACCATAGGGGTGTTTTGGCTCTCACTTGTTTGTTATGTGCTTTAGAGTTGGCCTCTACAGGAATGCATGTATCAGTTTACAAGTTTGGGTATCAGGCCTGCGGGCACCAGTTCAGCGTTTTGGGAATCAGTTATCTGCGGGTATCAGATTCAGTTTTGGGGGCAGTGATTTGGGAACGACGATCAATGTTTGAAAACAGTCTATTCAGCTTATCAACTGTGTGTTGTGTTTATTTAAGCCGTTATGCTGTCCGCTTTTCTGGTTGTTTATTTCCTTATTATTGCTTTATTTATCTTTTGCTAGGTAGTTTAGCACAATTGCTTCAGACCAAGCAGATATTCCCCAAGCACTCTGAACTAAAGGTCGTAGACTCTATCGATCTGAGGATCAGGTAGACGAACAACCAGTGTTTCATTCTCTACCCCCGGTTACCAGACGGAGGTCAGTTAGGCAGAGGATATCAGTTCAGCAGTTAGTTCAGTGGGCTTTGTCTACCCCGCCTGAGTATAGTAGGGATCAGAGTCCTGTTTCTCCCACAGAGAGGAAACATATACCGGCAGTACAGCTAGATCAGGGCAATATGGCAGGAATCGAAGAAATGATGCGCCAACTCCAAGAGAGCATGAGAATCATGTAGGAGGATGCTGTTCGTCAAGCAGAATTTTCCAAACAGCAGGCCGTCGCCATGGCCCAACAGGCAGAACTAATTACCCGGCTACAGCAGCAAGCTGGAGCATCAGCTTCACACCAAGCTCCTCCTCCACCATGGGTCCCACCACCCGAGGAGGCGGCGAATGTCCAGAATATCCAAGAGGTTACAAACATCCCGACGGGGCCGGCTCCGCCCCCGATTCTACCTCAATTATCTAAGGCACCTACGCCCACCAATCAACCGGACTCTCCCTTTGAGTTCGAGGTGGACCCTACAGCGTTGAAGTTGAGCAAGCTTAAGAAGTTGTTCAAGAAATCCCAAGGGGTAAAGTCCATCCTAGACATTGAGGACGGGTATACCGACGCGGCTGTGACGCTACCGGACCGGTTCAAGATGCCACAGATCGACCGCTTCGACGGGTCCGGGGATCCCATGGTGCATCTACGTCTGTTTTCGAACATACTAAGGCCGATGGGCCTCACCAGACTACAGAAGCTTTCATTGTTTGGCCGGACCCTGTCGGGTGTGGCGGCCATCTAGTACGCAAAATTGGAAGACGATGTCAAGCGAAACTGGGATGGGATGGCCGAGGCTTTCATTGCACAGTACTCCTATGACACGCAAATCGAGATTACCACTCGTGGTCTCGAGACAAAAAGGCAGGAGCCTAAGGAGAGTTTCTCTGAATTTGTAACCCGCTGAAGGGCCAAGGCCTCAATGATGACCACTAGGCCCACTGACAAGGATCAGATTCAGATGATTGTGCGCAATCTCCAACCTAAACTGATGCAGAAAATGATCGTGCTCCCCTTCCCTACCTTTTCAGATTTACATGAGATGGGGGTACAAATTGAGGATGCGATGAAACCGGGTCTGATTGACCAAGACAGAGGAGCAACCCAGGAGAACCTTTAACCGCAACACCAATACAGGCACAAGCAATGCTGCAACTACCAGAGCTTCAGAAGTAAGCATGGTCACCACCAATCCCCTAAGAAACCTTGCAGCTACGCCATTCACCGGTGCGTCCGGTAGTAGTTCACAAACAGCCAAATACCCACCCAAAAACCAAAGAACTTTTACTCCACTATATATGTCCTTGTCCAAGGCTTTAGGAGTTTTGATTAGAAAAGGGCATTTAAAGCCCCTAGAGCTGCGGCCGTTACCAGAAAAACTCCCCCCTCCCATAATCCAGTCAAGTACTGCACTTTCCACCAACAGCACGGTCATGACACCGATCAATGCTTCCGATTACGTCATGAGATTCAAGATCTCATTGATAATAGGGTGATTGTGCCTCCAGAGAAACCCAATGTCACAACCAACCCTCTCCCACCACACAACCAAGCTCCACCTCCCAAACGCATCAACTTTATCTAGACCGGGGTCATGTCATACGACCCCAGCATATATATCACCCCATCTCACCTACCCAAGTCGGAGGTGTTCCTTCCCGACAACACTGACTTGTGCATGTTGGACATCTCCCGAGCCCAATCTGAACCAATGGTGGTGACCATCGAAGATGGAACGGGGATGATTTCGGAGGAAAGTAGTACAGTGGATGCAGGGACTGAGGAATTGGGAAGCTCTGCTGAGGAGGTGTACAATCTGAGTAACTACATTGCGTCAGCGGGTCAGATTAGGCCAAATGTGGAATTGCCGGTAGGGGCAGAAATTTGTGTGCTACAGGGGGACGGATTTAATTAGAGGATAGATGATTTAGCAGTTCTGGAAGGGGACATCGCTGACCTCTAGATTTTCAATGAACAAGATCCGGGGGACATGACAGTCAACTGGTTCGATTTTGAGGAGTTGGTAGAGGTCACAGGGTGGCTTGACTACCAACCAGATATTGTCGAAGAATCTCAGCTGGAAAAGGGCCCGTCAGGGGCAAGGACATCAATTGTGGCCGGAAGGGTCGGGGATCAGAATACATCGCCAGAGAGCACCGGTGCCAAGAATTTCACTCGAGATTTGGGCATTTTGAATACAGGGAATGATGAATAGCAAACTGTACTGACACAGTTGGAACAAGAAGGAATCGAAGACTCTGAGAGAGCCAGAATAGCCAAGGCCCCTGCGGGGATTGAAAGTGTCATGTGCACAAAGCAGAGGATGCTGCGAGCATGTGGACAGAAGGTACCGTGAGTACAAGGACAGTGGTAACAGAGCCGGACAGGTGTCTGTCGGCTGCCGATGGAATGTGGTGGGAAGACGATGATCTATGTCTTGCCCACACGGATGAGGACTAGGGAAGCAATTAGCCGGATGATACCTGGTACATTAGTGAAGTGGACCATATGACTAGGAGTGGGCGGTATTTCAAGCCCCCACACCTAGATCAGCCAGAAGCGTCCGGGAAGGATAGGGAGTCGGAGAAACAGAAAGAGAAGCAACTTGAAGAAGAGGCCGTGCTAAAATAGTTGAAAAAGATACAGGTAGACATCTCCATCTAGGGACTGCTTATGGCTTCACGTATTCACGGATAGGCTGTTTTATCGGCCATAGACAAGGCCAAGCTCTCAATAGACACCACGCCTGAACAGCTGGTGGGATTGGTCTTTCCGAGAGGAGGTTCCCTGACGTTGACCTTTTCTGACAAAGAACTACCGTCTGAGGGCGTGAATCATAACAAACCGCTCTACATCTCTGTGGAGTGTAACCGGTAGTTCTTGTCGACACGGGATCCGCTATTAATGTATGACCGTCAAGGACGGCATATGCAATCGGGTTAAAGCCCGCGAACTTCGTGCCCACAGCCCAGGTGATAAGGGCATATGATAACACAAGCAGGGAGGTGATGGGGACCGTGAAAATTCAGACCCAGGTTGGTCCGGGACAACACGAGATTGACTTTCATGTCCTGGACGTTCCCGCAACCTTCAATCAACTTTTGGGGTGGCCGTGGCTGCACCAGGCAAAGGCAATCTCTTCCACCTTGCCTCTATTAGTGGTGGTCAGCCGCCCACTAATAGTGGCCTGCCGTACGGTAAAGGTGGCATGTCGGCCACTAATGTTGGGTTTCTCCTACTGCAACAAAAAACAAACAGAGCAAAAACAAAGCATTCTCAGGGGATGTTTGTCCACCTTGCCTCTCTTATCATCAGACAGCTCAAATGAGGGGTAGGCTCGATTCACAAGCCATCAATCGGCGCAAATTTATTGTGTGATGACTTATGAACCAAGGGATACAATTTCAATAAATGCACAATTAAAGACTCATGAACCTCCTCCCTATCATGATATTGATCAAGGGAAGCGGTTGACATCGACTCTTAAACCGTTTTCATCACTAACAAGTATGAAACGACTCAAGACTCAATGGGTTTAAATTAACGTCCGACTGAACCCAAACCATTTTATTATCTTGCTCCATTTTAAGCCATTGATTACTCATTTTAATTACCTTTCCATTCATTAGTCATTTTAGTCCAAAATGAGCATTAAGTCCACTAAAGGAGGGAAGTGTCAAACAAATGATTGTTTTGGGCATGAGAGAGATGTCATGCCGTTAGTAATGAACCTCCGAAGAAATTAAACCATTAAACACAATGATCTCTATCTCAAGATTAAACAAATAATCGGTTTGAAAGACTCTCAAAGCAAGAAAGAAGCAAGAAATGAGAGAAGTACAGAGATGATCACAAGTATGGAAAGCTTGAAATAAATATTATTAACTCAAATAGGTGGTGTCTAATGCCTAAAACACCAAACCTATGAGGACCATTACACTACAAGCATGCAATACAAAGCATAAATAGCATGAACAACTTAAAACAGTCCTAGTATCGGCCAAAATAGCACTGAAATTAAGGTAAAAACATCTACAAAAGCAAGATAAAATATTGGGCCAATTAAGCTAGTAAGCAAGGCAAAGGAGGGGAGGCTAACCCCTCTATTTTTGGGACTTCAAAACCACATTTTAGCCGCTGAAAAACCTCTAGAAATCAATGGAAAAAAAGCTCATTAAAAGATAATGAAAAATGTGGGAAACACAAGGGTAAAAGCCTAGAAGACAAGGTTCAAAGAATGGTGGTCAACCCCTCTACCTTTAATGGCCTTAAACCACAGGTTTCAGCCCACAAATACAGGTGAAAAAAATAGTCCAAAAATAGTAATGAAAGATGGAAAAGAAATAGTGCAAAAGAGCTAGGATGTATACCTCTTGAAGATGAATGATCCTTTTGTTCACAAACCACTAATTTTACACCCTCAAGATCTAAAATGCAAACTCAAACACCTTAGCAAAGAACCCTCAAGGTTTGTTTTAGAGTGTCTAGGCAAAGGGTATGGAAGTTGCAAGGGAAAGAGAGAAATGTAGAGAGTGAAATATTTTTCAAGACTTTGCTCCACAAATTTTTCTCTAACCTAATTTTTGAGAGGGAGTCATCAATATATAGAAATATATGAGACAAGCTTGAACATATACATACAGACAGAGTTGGTGCAGTGCATGCATCTGTGGAGACAGCTGGCACAACTGGCAAAAAGATCTAAATTTTTACGAGCCACTAAAAGTGGGCGGCAGGCCACTAGTGGGTCTGCAGGTCTTTGGGTGGTCAAGCTTGAAAAACTACTATTTTGGTCCAAAAACAAGGCACAAGATTTGTAGGTTTTTTTAGGCTCAATACTGAGGTTTCCTGCTGAGGACATCGAGCATTTGGACAAGCGTATAAATTCATCATTGGGTGATCAATTGGTGGTGCCCAAGCCTTAGGGATGGTCAAAAATGGGGTGTCTACAGCTATAAAAAGGAATTTTGGGGACCTATTTTGGCATCTGAAACCCTAGAGAAGACGTCTAAGAGCTAGAGAAGAAGAGAAAATCATCAATCCACGACTTTCTCTTCAACATTCGAAGTGTTCAACCTCTCCTTGAGCGGCTAAGCTTTCTTCTTAGAATTGAGATGAAACTCTAATCAAGTATCATGTAATTTTGTATTTTAATTCTAGTTTGTCATTGGAATTGGATAATCGTTGTATGATTGTTTTAGATCTTTTATTCATATAATCTTTTCATTCGATTTATATATTCAATTTCTGTAATTGAGAATGCATGATCATACAACTGTTTTACTTTCATGTATATTCAAATCGTGAGACGAGTCATGCTTAGGGGAGACGAATCGTGCCGCAATCTTAGTTTAGTGCAGATGATTCATGCTGACTGAAGATGATTCCTACCTACATTTTGAATATACTCATCTTCTTGATGATGATATTGAGGTTTGTAGCCACGATACATCATTATTATCCAAGCCATTGATTTACTAGAATTAGATATTTTAATTACATGATATAAGATTAGTAGTGGATTTGAAATCCTAAGTCTCCCTTCATATTCAGATTACTCTATTTATTTGCACAATTATTTTAGTTTTAATTTAAATTCTCTTTAGTAAAAAAAAAACAATTCATCCTCTCTTCTTCAAATTAAATTAAAAATTACCATTCGAATTGATACAACTCAGCCCAAAGTCCTTGTGGTATGATACCTGGACAATCTACTGTTCTACTAAATTACTTCTTTGTTTAGTTCTTTATTTTTTATTGAAAAATGACTGATCAAATACTTACACTGTGTTTGGAACCAATCCTTTTAAGAAAGGAACAGAATGGATTTGTAAGGAAGTTCATTTTATTTTTGTGTTTGGAAGTAATTGGAATAAAAAGAAAATTATTCCATTTTGGTTTGATGGTGAATTGGAGAGGGAAAAAAGGTTAGACAATGATGCCACTATTATCATGTGGAGTGTAGTTTAGGTAATAAGACTAGATAAGATTTTATTAATTGCAAATCCCACCAAATCAAATTCCATTTTCAAATGCCAATTCCATCTAATCCCAGTATTCCAAATATATTACCATTTGAGTTCTAATATGGATATGATAAGAAGTTTCAGAAGGAGAAATCTTGAGGACCATTCTTAAGTTGCATTGCCTTTCTGGTTATACCATTTTGGGTTCACATTGAAACAACGGCCATACCCCTGTGACCTTCATATCTTAGTTTTTCCCTATTAGGAGAGGTTTGTGTTCATAGTGATTTAGGTTCAATGCCACAAAATTGAAAGGATTTTCTCTTGGGTTCATAGAATTTGATATTGAAGCCATTTTTACATCGTAGGTTTGTGTAATGTAGCAAGTTGACATGTGGACGGCTCAACAAGAACCATACTGTAACTAAGGGCCGTCTAAAATTAGGCCAGAGTGAATGCACAAGGCAATTTCAGGTGTTGGTTGTAGAGTGTTACCATTCCAATTCATAGAAGTCAATGTTATGATTTTATGTATCCCACAAACGTGAACAAAAGCACATACATGCATACACCAAAGAGGAAAACTCATATAAAGATTTACGTAGTTTGACACACAAGCCTATGCCCATGGGCGAGGATGAAATTATTCTACTACATTAATAGAAGAGTACAAATCCACTCCCTCCTCTCTACAAGCCTAACCCACACTATTTTCCACACCCTAGAATTACATAAGTATCTTATTTATAGGAAAACCTAAGAGATCCTAGTCCTCGTACAATTAGGAAAACCCTACACATATTGCATTCATAGTGGATTCCAACCCAAATACATGTAAAAAAACTCGCCACTTTGCTACTAATGTGGCTCCACCTCCCCTCTGTGCGCACAACCGGAGACATCACCATCACTAACCAAATCATGAGTGAAAGTGGCTGACCTGCTTTGTCTTAGGTGTACATATTTTTGTTACGTCAATTGTCTCTATCTCTCTGTTTATCACTTCTTTGTGAACTTCTAATAGTTGTTCTTGTCGCATTTGGGTAAGATCATACACACTATTTGTTTTACTCACCTGTGCACTTGTATGACTATGTTGCCTCCGCGTACCCTTGCAGCTATTTTGTGTGCATTTGCAATTGTTGCTCACCTTGTTGACCTATATGTTTCGCCTACATATGTCGCCTACTCATACTATTTACCTCATGTTTGATAGTAGCTTTATCTGCTACAACACTCCCTACAAGCCCTACATAGGTTACTGGTCTTTTTTTCCTACTACACGACTCTGCAGCCTTTTGAATCTAGCATTCTTAGAGAAATAAGATTGTTTCTCAATTTTGTCACATATGTAACCTTGATTAAAGTCAAAATGATTCCATCAAACATGCAAAACCACACTGTCCCTATGCCAATTCTACTCTCTACATTGTTAGCAATCTTGATAGTAACCCATCACATGCCTAATATGTAGCAAAGTAACTATACACATGTGAAATGAACATCCAGAATCTAACACCTACTCTAATTCTTCTATAGCTAAAGGAACTATGACCATGCTTTCTTCTTCATCAGGAAGCCCACTATAATTGCTACCTCTGATGATTGGTCTTTCTCCTTATGCATCTTGCACTTTGGACAATCCTTCTTCAAATGACCCTCCTCATAATAGTAGTATGTGAACTTGTGACACCTTGACTTATGACAACCCTTCTTCTTCCTGAACCCATCCTAACTCTCTGTTGTCCTACCTCTAAATTGACCACCACCTGATGCAACCATGCTCCCCTCCATTGATGACATGTCACTCTCTTCTGCAATATCTCATAGAATATAAGAGCAACAACTACCTTATCTAACCTGAGTATATATTTTCATTAATTAATGTAGTCCTTAGATGAATGTATTTTTTTTTTTTTTGAACGGCGAAGCAAAAGATCTTTATTGATGAAACATACGACGTATGACAAAATACATCAATAAAGAGGAGCTTGAAGCTAACACAAGCTTCAAGCTCCAGTTAGCAAGGGGCCAACTCAAGAGAGAAAAAACAGAACCAGACCAGAACAGCCAGAGCAGAAAAAACCAGCAGCAAACAGAACCAGCAACCGGAGCAAACAGAACCAGCAACCATGAACCAGTGCCACTGCTGCCTGTAGGAGACCTGAAGGCACTATAGAAAATAGACAGAACCAATGGATACTGCTGCCTGAAGGCATTAACAACCAAACCAGCACCTGAATTACCCAGAACCAAACCCAGCAGAATGAGCCAAACATAGCAGAATCACAGCAGAATCACAGCAGAATGACCTGAAGGCACCTGAATCACCCACAGAAACACAGCAGAATCACACAACAGAAGCACACTACCCAGAATTACTCTAACAGATAGCATCTCAAGAGCGTATGCAGTGCCTAACACCGGAAGCATTGAAGAGAAAATCATTGATGGAGAATGGAAAGTGTTTGGAAGAGGACTTTAACCATATTGCTAACCTGGTGATGATGAGTTCCTGCAGCAGAAGGGTGTTAAGATGGGTGTCTTGAAAAAGACACTCATTTCTAGTCTTCCAAATGGACCAAAGGGTGACCAAAGGAATGGCACGCCAGATTTTCTTCTCCATTTTCTTGCATTTGAAACCAGCCCACCACTGCAGCAGATTTTCCACGGAGGCAGGGACCACCCATAGAATACCCCACCACTGTAATAACCCAGTCCAAACTTTCCACACCAAAGGGCAATGAATCAGAACATGCTGGACAGTTTCCTGCTGTGAGTTACAGAAGAGACATGAGGTGGAAGTCGAACTATCCAATACTCCAATCCGATGTAAGAAGACAGAGGTTTTGACCTTGTGTTTCCAAGCAAGCCAACCGAAGGAGAATCGCCTTATGTTTGTCCTCAATTTTCGTGCCGATAGAATCCAATTCTTTAGTATCCTGTCAAACTCATCCAAACTCTACACTAGGGGTGGACATATGATGGGTAGTGACTGTGCTATATAATAACGCAATATGTACTAGCCCAAGTCTAGTTTGACCTAATGATTGAGCCTCAATTAAATTTCCAAGCCTACCTAAGAAGAAATCAGATAATCCTAAGCCTGCTTATATAGCCCCAAAATTAATAAAAATAAATTGATTTGTACTGTATCACAAAAATATAAAATAATGTTGATTATTTTCTGATTTTAGTGTTTTCTTATATACTCAAAGTTAAGAGCTCAAATTTTCAAACTAATTCATTTATATATTATTTATCATCTCTAACAACAAAGTTTCGTAGTTACAAATATATTGGTATGCAGATATGCATACTATGAAAATTATTTATGTATATATGAAAATATGTAAATATTAAGAAAAGAAGAAGAGTTTAAAGAGTAATGCCAAATAACAACTATTTCACATCTTAGTACCACAACAATGGTCCCTAATAGCATTTTGGTTAAATGGACTTTAAAGGCAAAGCAATGCTCATTGATTCATAATCCAATGAAAGATGAAGCCCCGAACTTGCTATAGACAGCCCAACTACATAGTTATCCAACTAGATCAAAATTCAATAGCATGCAAACAAACAACATTAAGGCTTGGTTTGGGAACAAACTCTTTTTAGTAACTTTTTGGCTAAAATATGGTGTAAAAAAAACTAGTATGTTTGGGATAACTTTTTTATTTTTTACGAAAAGATGTGCAAAAGTATAGAGAAATCTTTGACTTTTTGGTATAGGTTGTTGGTTTTTTTATTTTTTTAGTGATTTTTTGACTTTTAGGTTAAAAAGTGATTTTGCCAAATGAGGCCTAAATAATATAAAATATGAATATAAATATGAATATGAATATGACTATTGGTTCAATGGTTAAGACTTGGCCTAATAACCTTAAAGTTATGGGTTCAAGTCTTGGGGCCACCACTTTGTGGATTATGCCAAAGGTTAGGGTGTGTACTCAATCTTTCCCCTCCCAAACACACATTAATATATACTAATTGGACGTTGTTAAATGAATATGTGTAAATATATTTTATATAAGTTGCAGGCTGAGCTAGGTTTCATACATTCTTCACGAGACTACCCATGATTATAAATGGGCCTACAAAATTGCTAAGCCTTATGGGCTTAAAATGTAATCCCAAAATCCTAGAAGTAATGGGCAGGTTGGGGTGGGCCTTTGGGCTCATATCCACCCCCACTCCACACCCTAACCCAAATACATGTGAAAAAAAAATAAAATAAAAAGGGTTTTTTACTGGCCGGTCCTACTTTTTATATTTATTCCCCTCTTAGTCCTGAGTTTTGCTCTTGTGCACCCACAGGTCCTGAGCCTTTTTTTTTTTTTTGGTACCGTTTTACCCCTCCCTTGTTTTGGCGCGTTTCTGTTTGGATTTTCCATCAAAATATTGTGTTGTGAGTATGGGTTTGTGATTTGGATTTCTATGGAACTTCACAATTTGCTAATGCATTATTGTGGAGCTTTATGATTTGGGATTTCGCGCTTGGTGTATCTTCGTGATTTGTGATTTGTGATTTGTGATTGCGCACTAGGTGAATCTTCCTATTTTGCGATTTCGCATTTGGTGTATAGTTACATTTTTAATTTGCAATGTTGTGGAGGTAGCTCGACTGGTATGTTTCATTTTGATTTCAATTTCGATGTTTTGGTTTTTTTTAGTTTGAGTTAGTGATTTTGATTTTGTTGTGATATTATTGTTATTCTGTTATTTCTATTGCAATTGAATTTTTATTTCACTACTAAAAAAAACACTTTTTGCGACCGCTATAAACCATCACAAATAATAAAAAAACAGTCGCAAAAAACCTTTTGCGACGGCTCATGCGACGGCAAATGGGGGTCGCGAATGTGGGGGTGACAAATGCTTTTTGCGACGGCAAAGCAACAGTCACAAACTATTCGCGACTGCCTAAACTACTTATAGCAAGCTGTTATTTTGCTGTCGCAAAAAACAAAGAAAAACACTAACATGATTTTTGGCGACCATCTTGTTACCGTCGCCAAAAAAAAAAAAAAAGTGTGTAATGTTAAGCACTCTAGGAATAGCAATGACAAGAATTCAAACAGTATATCATTGTAATTTAATCAGACATTCCATTTTAGCCTCAAAATTAGAGCCATATATGAAAATTATTACAACTAAAAACTTGAGAAAGGTTCTTTTATGAAAAAAAATACAATCCAGATAGAAAGCTAGTAAAATCAAAATCTACAATGCTAGTGTTCACCACTGTACAAGGTACCGGTCGAGTTCCAATTTGTTACCATGGAGATATATGTTCCTCAAATCCAAGCTTGCACCTGATCAATACACATTATGAAGAGCAATAGATCAGAACATTGAGTATCAAATTTCTAGATATTTCTTGTGGGAGCCAGAAAATTATAGGTACTAGCTTATTGGGCCTAACCCAAACAAGGCTTGCTAAAGCCCCAACTATTGGGCCTATTCGGCCCACCCCCGTCTATAAAAGGAAGGGACCTCATAACATACAGGTATGTTCTCATCTCTCTACACACAACAGACACCCCTTCAAATGCATATATTATTTCTTCCTTAATACAGGGACTGACTTCATCATCGGAGAGTCCCCGGCCGGTAACCCCGGTTGGGTGGCACCGACTATGTTCATCATTGCAGATCTACAGGGGTGAAGCTCTTCTCTTCGTTGGATCTCCACAACATTCATGTGAGAGGATATTTTCATGGCCTCACAATTGGCGCCGTCTGTGGGAACGACTAAATGAGATCAACGAAGAACACAAAAAATATACTGCTGTAAGTAAACAAATACTGGCTGCTTTGAGGTCAGCGCACTTTCTACAAAAGCAAAACCAATCCCAAGTAATTCGGCCCACAACTGGGTTTTTGGCTT
>JAXFYN010001504.1:0-24778 GCA_036172215.1 Camellia granthamiana | reverse complement strand
ATCTTAATTTTCTGTTGTAAAGAGGATTGTTGTAGCCTTTGTTCTGTTGTTAAGAAAGAAACTTCCTTAGTTAGAAAATTAATTTGATTCTGTTTAAAAGTAACTAGATCCCTAATTTGATCTAATTCTTTAGTATACGGTTGTGTGATAAATTCAAAAATAACAGATCGTCCCTGCAATTGGGAATAAATTCCTGTTGAGTCAATTTTTTGAATAGGCATTAAGAGACATAAAAATGGTGTGCCTAAAATAATATTTGTAGCTAAATTTCTGACTAAAACAAAGGATGTTGGAAGACAGAGATCATTGTTACAAATATATGCTTCTAGTATCTTATACCTGATTTGCATGGAATTTCCACTTGCACTGGTTAAACTTTGAGTAGTTTTCTCAAAATACCTGGTGGGAATTATACCTTCTTGGATACAGTTCATATCTGCTCCGCTGTCCACCAAAGCAATGGCATTTTTGATGATAAAATCAGGTTTAATCATAAAAGTAATTTTTATATACCATTTCTGAAAGGTTACTTGATTTACTAGTAACAAATACTGGTCAGGTTCATCCTTGGATTCAAGTTTTTGTTCAGTTTTATTGACTACTTCTTTCTGTTTTTGTGGTAATTGAGTATGAAGATATTTAATATCTTTAATGGCTGCTGCACTAGCTGTTTGTAAATGTTTCACTTCTGTTTTCAAAACATTTATTTCCATTTTTAAATCTTGGATTGTAGTTGGCTGATTATTAACTGGTTTTGCCTGAATTCTGTCAACTACATGTTTCAAGTTGTAAGAATAATCGGGTATGTTTGGTGTTTCTTGTACTGTTTGTTGGTGTTCATAACACATTTTTAAATATTTTAGTTTTATTTCTGGATCTTGTATCTGATCTGCTACTGCAAACATATCTCTTTGGGTATCTGTTAAGACATTAATACTACTAGGTTCTCCTAGATGTAATCCATTCATTTCCACTATGGATTTCCAGTAATTAATTTCTGATATTTGGTCCTGATTAGTACTACAGGGACAGGAGTTTGCGGGTTCATCATCACTTGGTGAGGATGTGGAATATAACTAGTTAATTTCGTCTTCAGATGGTGATTCTTCACTAGATGAATTCTCTTCTGCTTCTAAAGCATTGATTAGCTGTTCTTTAAGTTTCTCATCTAAAATTAATTCATTAATCTTAGATTTAGCTTTTGATTTACATCGGTTCGCATAGTGTCCTGTTTGTCCACATTTATAACATTTTATTTCAGATTTATTTTTTCTTTTCCCTGAGGGTTTACTGGTTGAAGATTTTTTTGGAATAAAACTTCTTACTGTTTGTAGGATGGCTAGATTTTCTTGATTTCCGGTAGGGCTTAGAAGGTTTTCGATGAGATACCTTCCTAGATCTATTGGGATACTGGATAGCAGGTTCATAGGCAAATTGATCACAAAATTCACCTAATTCTTTTCTACCTGTGAGATTCTGTTGTTTCATTTGGTAATGAAGTTTGAGATCATTACACAGAGATGATCCTTCATCGGTTATAACAGAACAAAGTTGTCCATACGTATACTGTTCATAAGGAATAGACATCCGGTCATGGCGGTCCCGAAGTTTTTTCCTAACTCGTTCGGCAAAAAGGGTTGGAAGGCCATCAACAAATTTGGCTTTCCAGTGGTCACTGTTAGCATCAGGGCGTTGCATAACCTTGATGAGAAAGACATCCTTGTACCAACGGAAATGGGTAAGAGAAGGACATCGGAGATTCTGAAGGAGTTCACGGCTACGATCTTGTGTACTAGTACTGGTGCCCATAAAATGGAGAATAATAGTTTGGATAAGGGTATAGACAGCATCCTGCTGCTGGATTGGTTGACGGGTAGTGGGATCAACTTCAACTTTGACAGAGTTGAGGATTTCTAACTGTTGAGGAGGAGAAATAATATTATCCCACCAGCCTTTCAGTTGGCTCATAAAGCCATTAACGATGAATTTGGCAATATCTCGATCCTGATTGCTATATTGGCGACAAACAGTTGCATACATCAACATTTGATGTAGCTTTTTCAAAATACTGTATTCAGATTGACCATCTATATTCCATTCATAAATGGTCTTACCATGGAAACTACCCTGATCATTAAGATAAGTTTCTTCATAAAGAAGATCAGGAGGTGTAGGTCTGGCATAATAACTACGGGTTGGTGGTAAGATAGCTGGAGCAGAAGGAGTGTATGAATGAAGTTTATTAACAGATGATTGTTCTTGAAAATTTTGAAAGTTCATTTGGATTTCATGTATCTGTTTAGGAGTAAAATAATCTTCCTCAGTTGGAAGTTCAAGGGGTTCGGATCGCAGCATATGGATGGTGCCGCTAGGAGACTCGGTTGGTTGAGGTTCGGGTGGTCGAACATTTAAATTCTGCATTCGCTGCAGAAGAGTATCCATAAATTCTGTACTTGGAGCTTTAAGTTTAAAATTAGTTATCTCCAAAGGTGGTTTGATGGATACTGGATGAATAACAGATGTTCCCGCTACTGGTGAAGCAAGGCTTCTATCTTTAAAGGTAGAAACGGCTTCTTCTATTCTGGTTAATTGTTTACTCATCGTTTGACAGATTAAATTAGTATAATTATGTTGTTTAATTACTAAACCAAAATCTGATAATTTAATATAATCTGGTTTAGAAAATCTTCCTGATTGAGCATCTAAATATGCTGTAGCCACTAAGGGTTGTCGTGTGGTCTCACCATTAGGAGCTAATTCTAAGGATTGTGGAGGCGGATGAACAGAACTAATTATTTGGCCTTCTGTTGTTGTCCAGGTTTTATACTGGTCTTCAATAGCAGTTATTTTTGGTTGTGTTTCAGTTTTAAACCATTCTACAAATGGGATTATTACCTGATGTAACTCAAGATGTTGATAATATTGAGTTTTATACTGGTTTAATTGTTCTGAACTATGGTTCTTGAAATACCAATTTCTAAATTCGTGATTTTTATCCTGGTAAAATTCCTGATTTATTATTTTCCTATTTTCACTTCCTGGTGTAAAATCCATTAGATTTCAAAATTCATATCACTGGCCGTTGGGCTCTCTGGTGATTGAATAGGTGCTGTATAAACACCATGAGGTATCCTATTTCGAGATAATCGAATACCTTGTATTTCTGATGTCATATGGTCTAAATGATCATCTTGAGGATCACTAGAAGGTCTGCTGGGTGGTCTATCAGGTATTTGCAAAGAGTCCACAGACTGTCGGCTAGATTCTGGTAATTCCACCCTATATGGAGGAATTGATCGAAAACTGTTATTCGAAAAACTTCTGTTAGCAGTTCTGCAGCTATTATTAGATAAGCTCTAGGGAGCTGTTCTAAAACTAGCATTAGAAGATGTACTTCTGGTAAGAAGGGGTTTCTGAAATTGGAGATAAACATTACCCCCCTTGTGTCTGGATGACATCATCGATGTTATGTTGAATAATCGGTTGTGGAGGCACAGCATTAGGAATGTGCCATCTGTCTGGAAAGGTGATTTGAGACCATGGAATTTGCCTAGGTACAGCTACCTGGCTGCTATACAGATTAGTTTCAAGTAATACTGTTTGACCATTTTCAGACTTCTTTCTAACATAAGGATTTAACGTTGTTAAAGCCTTGATGTAGATTCTTGAATGAACCGAAAATGGAGGGGATCCTAGTTTATACTCATACCCATGAGTAAGAACTCGTAGTTCAAGAACATCGGATATATTGGCATCTGTCATTTTGAGATGCTTAAATTGGGATATACATCAAAATATACTGGTCCATGGGATAGACTGGTTTCTATAGCTCCCATGAGTGAAGCTCTCCAGTTAAGACACCTACCATCTCTGAGAGTACACTGAATACTGGTATTCTGACCTAAAAGGGTTAATGGTTTGAAGGCTATTTGTACTAATCCTATATGGATGTACTTATAGTCTTTTACAAACGGAATGAAATCATTAATATGAATTAATCGGATTATTTCATCATTATTTTGGATGCAAGATGCATGCTCAAAAGTTTTAATGATTGTTTTACTGAAAAACTGAAATCTACCTCGTCTGTAGATTGTTTTTGGATCCACTATCGGAATATTCCACTTATCTAAAGCGTCCTTTACATCCTGGTAAGCTACGATCTCAGCTGCTTCGGCTAAAGAAGATACTGTATTTCCTACAGAGGTTACGGATTCATTTTCTGGTATGGCTACGGTATTCTCTTGGTCTGTCATGGTTGTTTAGTGATCATATATGTCTAATTTATTTAATTTATACATATATTATGTGAATACTTAAACTTGGCTCTGATACCAATAAAGGTACTCACTAAAGGTTTAGCTTGAAATGATTAGCACGTCTGTCAACGATTTACAGGCCTCAACGGTCCTCGCACACTCTGCACTTGACCTAACCTAACGCGACTTGGGTGACGTCCCACTAACCTCAAACTTAAACTATTAATTAACCTTACATTAGCACAAATCCAGGAATAAATATACACATAATACAGGTATAAAGAAAACAAATTATGACATATATGATCTCATATACTTACTGTTAAGTTGGAGGAGGATTCCTCCTGGCCGCCCAGGCCACTACCTGTTCTTGGATTAGCTCCTTGATCCTTGCTATCTGCTGATCACACTCGGCTAGTCGAGCAGTAATATACGGTTGGGTATACCAATCTACTGGTGTATTAAGGTAATGATGTTTTTGATTTTCCCAAAATTGTAAAAACCACAAAAGTTGTTCAAGAGTATCGACAGAGGGCATACATGAAAACCAAATATTATTGAAGAAGTAAGGCTATTTTACAAGGTAGAGAGGGGAGGAAAATATTACAAAGACTGAAAAAGAAAATTAAACTGACTCGACTTTTTCTGCCTCAACAAGGGTGAAGGCATGCCCTTTTATAATACAAGAGAGGATAAAAGAAGGGACAAGTGTCCTACAGATATTGGACCGACAGAATTGATCCTTATCTTCAGCTGATGTCATGGATGACGATTACCGATAATGGAGATAGCAGCTCTGCTTTTGCTGGTGGAGGAATCTACTTTCCTAAAGTTTTTTGTCCGCTTGTGCCGACACCTAATCATGTCGCTTTCCTTTTCGGTTGCTTTTGGCGAGTTTTTCGGTGAGGACATCTGTCATGGCATCCCAAAAATCACCAAAGTGGGTGTCAGTCTCATCATCTTCGGGTAATTGGCTTTCTCCAGCTAACACGTGTTCGGCTGGATCAACATCTGATTCGGATGAGGGTTGGCTGGTTCCTGACCGCATAGAGACATCATCCTCTGGAGGTACTGTTTGCAAAAACTGTTCTTTGAGATAATTCATACTTTTAATGATAATCTCATTTTCAGATAAATCCGGGTACTGATTTCTTAATTCCTTTTGAATATGAATAAACGGATTCTGAGATAATACGGGTGGATCAGTGATAGCTGGTTGCTTAACTGTTTCTCGACATGCTTGTGCATGTTCCTGAATTTTTGTTACTGTTTCAGAGATGATCGGATTCATACCTTTATCCCACCATTTAACAAAGAAAATTCGTTTAAGGCGGGGTACCTTATTCTGATAGTCGCAAGCAAAATCCCATTTCCAGATCCATGGGATGCTGAATCGGATGGAGAAATGAACTAATGATTTACTGATAGATAAATCCCTGTTTTTGTTAAGAAAAGCATAAGCCCGAGAATAGGCATAATGCCAATCATTAAAAGCAAGTCGGATTGTTTCTGGTAAAATGTCAAGAGATAACCCAAATTTATCCCACCACACGAGGAACCAGTTTGGAACATCGTGTTTGAGAACATCGTGTTTGGAATATCCAGTCCTCTCACGAGGACAAACCAGTACTGAATCCGCGAAGGATATACTTCTGAAAACAGAAGACCCGTATACACCAAACAGTATTACCGAGGAAACTGTCCTCTGGATTGAATCTGCTGATGAACAATGGATGCAAGATCCATGGGAGATTAAGAAAAGATATCTCACCACTCAACAGTCACCTCCACATTTTGATCAGTACCGTTATATTTATGAACAAATACTAACCGAAACTGGAGCTTGTGAATTCAAGCATCATCTCCATGATCTGCATAAATCTACCAGTCCAATTTCATTTAGCAAAATTACAATCCGCAATCTTATGCCCATTGGTACCTGGGGTATTCATCCGCATACATTACGAGACCTTGATCTCCGTAACAAGCAGACTAAATATACATACTGGGACTATATTGATGCTTTTACCCAGGTGTTTTACTACCAGAATCCTATCCGTTCCCATTCCTGGTTTATCCGGATTTGCCCCGATGTTCTCAAACACGATGTTCCAAACTGGTTCCTCGTGTGGTGGGATAAATTTGGGTTATCTCTTAACATTTTACCAGAAGCAATCCGACTTGCTTTTAATGATTGGCATTATGCCTATTCTCGGGCTTATGCTTTTCTTAACAAAAACAGGGATTTATCTATCAGTAAATCATTAGTTCATTTCTCCATCCGATTCAGCATCCCATGGATCTGGAAATGGGATTTTGCTTGCGACTATCAGAATAAGGTACCCCGCCTTAAACGAATTTTCTTTGTTAAATGGTGGGATAAAGGTATGAATCCGATCATCTCTGAAACAGTAACAAAAATTCAGGAACATGCACAAGCATGTCGAGAAACAGTTAAGCAACCAGCTATCACTGATCCACCCGTATTATCTCAGAATCCATTTATTCATATTCAAAAGGAATTAAGAAATCAGTACCCGGATTTATCTGAAAATGAGATTATCATTAAAAGTATGAATTATCTCAAAGAACAGTTTTTGCAAACAGTACCTCCAGAGAATGATGTCTCTATGCGGTCAGGAACCAGCCAACCCTCATCCGAACCAGATGTTGATCCAGCCGAACACGTGTTAGCTGGAGAAAGCCAATTACCCGAAGATGATGAGACTGACACCCACTTTGGTGATTTTTGGGATGCCATGACAGATGTCCTCACCGAAAAACTCGCCAAAAGCAACCGAAAAGGAAAGCGACATGATTAGGTGTCGGCACAAGCGGACAAAAAACTTTAGGAAAGTAGATTCCTCCACCAGCAAAAGCAGAGCTGCTATCTCCATTATCGGTAATCGTCATCCATGACATCAGCTGAAGATAAGGATCAATTCTGTCGGTCCAATATCTGTAGGACACTTGTCCCTTCTTTTATCCTCTCTTGTATTATAAAAGGGCATGCCTTCACCCTTGTTGAGGCAGAAAAAGTCGAGTCAGTATAATTTTCTTTTTCAGTCTTTGTAATATTTTCCTCCCCTCTCTACCTTGTAAAATAGCCTTACTTCTTCAATAATATTTGGTTTTCATGTATGCCCTCTGTCGATACTCTTGAACAACTTTTGTGGTTTTTACAATTTTGGGAAAATCAGAAACATCATTACCTTAATACACCAGTAGATTGGTATACCCAACCGTATATTACTGCTCGACTAGCCGAGTGTGATCAGCAGATAGCAAGGATCAAGGAGCTGATCCAAGAACAGGTAGTGGCCTGGGCGGCCAGGAGGAATCCTCCTCCAACTTAACAGTAAGTATATGAGATCATATATGTCATAATTTGTTTTCTTTATACCTGTATTATGTGTATATTTATTCCTGGATTTGTGCTAATGTAAGGTTAATTAATAGTTTAAGTTTGAAGTTAGTGGGACGTCACCCAAGTCGCGTTAGGTTAGGTCAAGTGCAGAGTGTGCGAGGACCGTTGAGGCCTGTAAATCGTTGACAGACGTGCTAATCATTTCAAGCTAAACCTTTAGTGAGTACCTTTATTGGCTATTCATATGTGGTCAATGTTGTGATTCAAAGGAAATTTTTGTACAGATAATATTAATTATATTTTAGATATTAGTTTTGTTTAGATTTTAATCATGATTGATAGTCACATTTTGTGGTTGATAGTCACATTTTGTGGTCGAACTTTTTTTTCATTATCACATGTACTAATCGTGATGAGAAAATGCATATAACTGTGATCTCATCTCACTATTAATCATGGATTATTTAAATTCAATCTCAGGTTTTCTTAGTTATTGATCACACTTAAAATTTGTGATCTAAATGTTTATTATCACGGTCAAAACATGTGATGAAATTATCTTTTAATGACGGTCATAAAGTATGATCGAAAATGACCCTGAACAATTACACTCTCAAAGATCACACTTTGACAAAATAAAAAAATTTGTGATTAAATAACATACATCACATTTAAAATCCGTGATCTATTTATGATTTTGTAGTAGTGAGAAGAAGAAGGAGATGCAACACAAATAAGGGAATTATTATTCAATTCTGATTCTAAATCTAACATAAAGAAATCATCCCTCAAACTACCATGACCATAAAATGTTCTACCAAGATAAATTGACGAACTAATATCCTCAAAATGAAAAGAAAAACCTAACTTCAAAAGTGCTGAAAGTGAAAGTAGATTACATCGGATAGTGGGTGTATGAAGCACATCATGAAGGAGCAAGTTGCGCCCAGTATGCGACATGAGCTGAAAGGTACCCAACTCCTTAGGCTTTTTCTTGAGCTCCATTTCCCGTTATTACATAATTCCTACTAACTGGTATCCGACAATAATCTACAAATCCAGCTCGATCTCTAGTTGCACGTTTGGTTGCTCTTGTGTCTACAATCCAACCAAAGAGAGAGTGAGCAATAAAAACATGTGAACAAACAAATATATTTAGAGAGCTAGTAATAAGGTGTACCTTCTTTGGCTTAGTACACTCTTGAGCAAAGTGACCCTTTCGTCCACAGTTATAGCATTTGAGTTTGGACTTATCATTCTTTTCAGCACGCTTGCCTCTGCGACGCTTGGTTACTCTGCCATCTCTTGGCGCTAGATTCTCAACCTTTGCTTGTCTAGCTCCTTTTTGCTGTCATTTACACCGAGGCTTGTATCCCTTGCGCTTTCCAGCTTTAGCGACAAATGTAGCAGAGCAGTTCGCATCTTTGCCCTCCTTCTCGAGCTCAAGGTGTTGAGAAATGTCATCAAAAGTTTTGATTCCCTCATTGTGCGTGAGCACCAATTTCACATGTCCCCACGAAGGGTCAGGTAGGGATCTAATTACTGACAAAATCTGTTGCTCATCAGTGAGATCACTGCCAGCTGCCTTCATCTCTCTAATTATGGCAGACATCACCCTAAGGTGCTTAGCCATAATATGTTTTGGGCCCACCACATATTGAACGAACTTCAATGTAAGGGCATGCAGCCTAGTTGTTGTCGTGTCTCCATACTTCAGGCGCAATTGATCCCACATTTCTTTGGTAGTTGAGAATTTCTCAAATTCCCCAATGAGGTCGTCATGCATGCAGCTCAACAAGGTAAAGCACACACTCTTATCCCTCTTAAACCAGTTTGCATGGGCATCTTGGTCACGATGATGCTGTGTCGTGTTCCCTGCCTCAGGTATGGCCATGATGTTGGTCAAATGGTCGAGCAATTCTTGCTCATTGAGAAGGTACTGAGCCTTCCTGTGCCAGATATCATAGTTGTTTCCATCCAATTTATCTCCCTTACTAAGTTCAGCAATAATATTCTTTGAGGCCATTTCACTGATTCATTGCACAAGGATTTAATTAGACGCATATCTCAATATTTTATTCTAAATATTATTAGGCCATAAAATTCTCTCACATTATAAGGTTAAAAATTTTGCATTTTTAGGTGCTAGTAATCATCTTCCACAATGTGAGTAAGAATAAAATGTATATTTAATTTAAAATAAAATATAGGGAACAATTCCCATTATCCACAATTTTAAATTATCAATGATATAAAATGAGTCCATAAATTGTGCCATACAATTTGCACGTGGGTTTCGCTTGAAACCCTATTAGTGTTTTGGTGCAACATGTTAAGGCAACTTTGAAATATATTGGTGATAGTAAAACACATCCCCTTACATGGCTATGGAAAAATACATCCAAAAAAATAATTTACAACCCAAAAGAATCCTACTACATTGATTCTAAATACAAAAGGAAATTGACATGGGGATGCCACTTCACCAATACATTTATGGGGTATACCTTCAACTATACACAATAAAATAAAACATGTGTACCAATAAATACCAATGTCACCCCCATCCAAAAAAAAAAAAAAAAAACTAAATTAAATTGAGCAAGTAATAATTAAAAGCAATTTAAATGGGTCAAGGATGGAGTTAACTACAATTCCATCTAGGGAAAGGAGTGTTGGACAATAAAACCTAGGACTCATATTTAATATATTGGTACATAACCAACATATTAATTAATCACGAAATAAATTAACTCAACAATTGAATAGCACAAAATAAAAACTAACAATATTAAAAGGAGTTAATTAATTATGCACACTAATTAATAATAATAAAAAAATCTGGAATATTTTTCTAATTTCCAGAAATTTTTTTTTTTACTTAAAAAGGTTTGAAAAAAAAAACATATTTTTTTCAATTTAATTTCGATTAAAGCCTATTTATATCAATAAAAAGCTTATTGAGAGTACAATCTAAATAAACACAATGACGAAACATATAAAATGCTCCTTACATAGCCATATAAGACAACTGACATCCTCCACAAAATAATCATCACTATGCATGATACACATAAATAGAACCAAGATGATAAGAAGAAACCCAACAACGCTCTACCTACCTCAAGAATGGTAAGCCAAGGATACACATTTCCAATACTCACGCCAATTTATTAGACATCTACTGGAAGGTAATGGTACCTCTGCCAAGTTTTCCATTCGCTAGCTGGAAGGTACTGGTACCCCACATTCTCAGTGCAACCAATACTCCAGGCGCAAGCTAGAAGGTAATGGTCCATTTTATTCTCAGCGCATGCACTTTCCAACCATTATATAATTTAACGAACACAAATAGTCCGAGTGTACTACATACACATAATTTATTCAACATCACAACTTCATCCTCCATTGATGACCAAGGACAAAACCTCTAAGCAAAAATATTTAAACACATGTACTACGATAATCCAATGCTCACTTGACCTTAAGTCCTGCAACAATGATAATAACAACAAAACCTCAAGTTCATTTCTAAATTTACAATACGTCATGGTTTTTTTCACTTTTTAAAGTCAACTCTTTAATTTTCCAAGCCTTTTTCTTTCCAAAAACCAATTTCCATATTTCAATAAAACCGCATCCATGGATTCCAAGCGATAACCCAACTCAACATGATTATCCAAATAAAATTCCAATACCAAAATTAATTCTCTTTATGCTAACAACACAATAACACAACTCAAATTATCAAAACAAAAACATCATTCAACTTTACCCCTTTTTAATTCATTAGGTCAAAATTATTAAATTAGGGCTTTCTCTTCCTCATAACATAAACACGTTAAACTACTCCGCAATTAACCCAAACAACTATCAATTTTACAATTTCATAATGAGCACTTTTTTTTTTTTTATTTTGGGAATAAAATCTACCACGTCTATCTATAGACAATGTATTGAAGAGGAACAAAGAATCCCTACCTGTTGAAGTGACAAGGAGAAAGTTGAAAAATCCACGGCGATGAAAACACGATCCCTTTAGATTAAAATGAAGCCCTCGCAACCCTCTACGTTCTTCTCCAAAGGACAATGGTGTAGAGATCAATGGATTAAGAGCATTTGGGGCTGGAAACCAAGAACTAGACAGAGAGAGAGAGAAGAACTAGGTATTTTGAAATGTTTAGAGAGAAATAAAAAAGTGATCTAAAAAGTCACTTTCCAAAATTGATATACGCACAGATTGTTCAAGCGAACAAAACACCGCTAGAACGACCAGACACATTAAGTGAGACCGCTCGAGCGCACAATGATACCATCTTAGAAGTTTTGCAATCTTGCAAAAGTACTGGAAGTTCTTAAAGTTTGCTCGAGTGTTAGAAAGTTCGCTCGAGCGAACAAGGCCAAATTCTGGTCAACAACAGTTTTGAAAAACAAATCCCCAACCTGTTTCAAACACAACAGCAATACTCTAACAACTTAATTCAACAAGGAATAAAGTGAACAAGGATACAAACAACCATTAAAAACAAGGAAACCCAGATCCAAAACATCAAACGGGTCGGGTCTAAATCAGAATCGTTATAAATAGTATATTTTAGGGAGGGAATTGGGTTGGTGAGATATTTGTTTTTGATTTTGAATGGGGGTGGGTATCTCACCAGACCAGACTTTAGAAGCCAAATGGACATCAAAAGAGAGACCAAAATGCGGGTGTGATTCCAATGTAAAAAAAAAATAGAAAAATAGTGTGGGTGTGGTTTGGTAAGGCTTTCATTTTTGTTTTTATTTTATAAAATTATATATAAAAATTTATTTAGTATATTATTTTCTTTTTTTTTTTTATAAAAAAAGTGGAATTAATTGTAAAAAATTTTAAAAATATATATTTTTATGAAATTTTTTTTACTTTTTCCTCTCTCTCTCTTACCATCTCCTGCCACAATTGGCCGCCGGCAACTCTCCGATCCGACAAATTGACAAGGCAACTCTTAGATTGGTTTTGATGACTGTACAATCACCGTCTATGATCTTCAACGATCACCTCCAACCACTAGCACCTTCGATCACCCTCCACTACCTAGTCACTACTTCTGACAATTCACTAAACATTTTTTTTAATTTTATTTTTAAAAATATTTATGTACCACGAACACATTTTTGTTTTGTTTAAGAGAATAATCTTTGTTTTACATATATTCAATTTCAAATACTATTATCTCACTATGATTTTTGTAGAACTTTTTCTATTAACAAACATAAAAAATTTAGCTCTAAAATTACTCAGTTGCTAATATGAATTTATAAAGTTATTTTGTATTTATAAATTCAAATAAAATAAAAGAATTTGATATTATTTATCCTAACAATGGAGATGAAAATGGTTGGTGAAAGCGTAATGATTGACATCAAATTAGAAGCAAGGCTTGACATTTTTTAGCCCCAAAAGCGAGTTTTCGGGACTTTTATACATTTAGGGGGAGAGGAAATTATAATTGAAAGATTATGCACCAAATGTCTATTTTTTATTTATTCTTCACATAAAATTTACTTAAATATATAACAAAGTTTATAATAAAAAAAATGATTAAAATAGTTTAAACTCAAGTACCAAACAAAAAGTAAATAAATTGTAACAAAATATCATTAAAACATTACTATTCTCATATTTTTAGTTGTAAAGTTGCTAATCAAAGTTATCAACTAAATATTTTTCAAAGGATAAAATTATTAATCCATTTAATCTTTATTGTGACATAGTTAACCGAAAGTAAGATTTAATCAATTTTAACTTTGAACTTTTTTTCGGAAACAATTATAAGAAGATTTTTTTTTTAAGGTCCTTGATATTAAGATTTTATAAAATAAAGGACATACAATATTTTCATTATAGTTGGGGTCTCAACGTTTTCACAAAGAAAATTTGACATAGAAAAATTTCACCCTGACTTTGAGAAGTTTCGCCTCAATACAAAGAAATTTCTTTAGTATGATCACAAAGAAATTTCATTGAAGAATCTTAGCTAATAAAAAAATATATATATTGTAACTCTCCTACTACCCAAAATTAGAACGGGATGTTTTACTAATTTTTTTCCAATTATAATTGATATAATTAATCGTATTTTATACATAATTTATAAATTTAGGAAACATTCATCCATTTATTAATTTAAAATAACTGAATTGTATCAATAGATTTTTTAATTTTTTTCAAGTAAAAACAATCATTTATTAGTTTTAAATAATTCACCATATCAATCATTTATTCATTTTGAATATTTATTTAATTTTGTTGGGGTGTTTTAAATTTAGGTGTTTTTTTTTATAGATTAGTATAATACCTAAAAATATTTCACAATCTGTTTTTTAAATAAATTTTTGAGGCTCAAAGCCGCAGCTTTAAAGCCAACCCTTAGGGATGGTCACAGGTCGAGTTTGGGGCGGATTTATAAAAATCCGCTTCTGCCCCTTATGATATTAGGAGCGGAACAAATCAGGGGGTAACGGAAGCGGGACAAGTGCGGAGCGGGAGGCGGATTATTTTTTTAAGTTGAAAAATAAAAATATTAATAAAAATTATAGATAATATAGTATATTATGAATAATATTTTGTACTTAGTGAAAATTATGTTATATAAGATAGAAAATAATGAATAAAAATTAATATTAAGTATAATATTTTTGTATTTTAACTTTATTGTAATAAAAACTAAATATATTATATACATATAAGTATGTTTAATAGTACAATCGGGGTGGGGTTCGGGTGGAACGGGGTGGGGGAAGCAAAATCTGTTCCCGTCCCATTTCTTAATCGAGGAGGGGAAAATTTGTACAGGGCAGGGGATGCGGGTGCGGAGCGGAGTAATGGAAAATGACCATCCCTACGACCCTCATTAGAAGGGTAATGATTTAGGCCCCCGTTTGGGAATTGGATATTTTATTTAGCTTTTTGATTTTTTATGAAAAGATGTGCTGAAAAATAAAGAGTGATATGACAATTTATAGTAATTTTTTTATTTTGTAGCTAAAACCTCTAAACCCGTAAGAGGTTGTTTGGCACATACTAAAGGAATATACCTATTTATCTGTTTTTTTTTTTGTTGTTGTTGTTGGATCACAGTCTCTATATTTTTTTATATATCTTTTCGTAAAAAGTAAAAAAATATACTTATTTATCACTTTCCAAACAACCTCTTACACCATCTCTAATGGTTCATCAATTTTGTCATCAAATTTAAATTTGATGAAAAAACACATTTTTTCCTGTTCTAATGGTTTCATCCAATAAGTATCAAATTGAGGATATCAAAAATTTTGCACCAAATTGAGGACGATGGGAGCTTTTATCAAATCATTGGTCGTAACCGTTAAATTTTCACCATCAGATGTCCTCCCGGATATCCCCCAGATGACCGCTCTAGGGAAAAATCTGTAAAAAAAATACACTAGCTGGTCGACTGGCCGGACATCCTCTCCAGTCGACTGATATTTTGATGAAAGCACAAATCCTCTGTTGGAGTATTTGATATCAAATAAAGTTTTTACTCAAATTTGATTTTTAAAAAAAAAAGAAAAGGATAAACTGTTGGAGATGTTCTTACTCTTATTAGTATTATAATAAAAAAAAATGTTAATATCATTATTTAAAAAAAAAAACATGTTTTGCAGGAAACATTTCTGTTATCGGCCTCTCTATACTCTTCGACGAGGACATAATCGCAAAACCCTAGCACAATTCATCCCAACTCAGTGAAATTCAAGTTTATGCATTAAAAACATCTCAATTAAAAGCTCCAAATTCTGTGAAGCACGTGTGAAAATGGGGAGTGGAGGGTTAGATGTTGAGTTGACGAAGCATAGTTGTGCGTCTGCAGTGGGAGTAGAAGCGTCGGTTGATGTGGTGGTGGAAGGAGTAGGTGGTTTGGGAATCGTCGGAGGGGGAATATCTTCAGAAGGAAGCTCCGAGGTTATCAACTCCAACAATGGTGATGGTGGTGGTGTGCAGGTCACGTGCTTCACTGAGGTGTTGGAGGATGTTACCCTTCATTTTCAGATCATACGTCTTCACAAACAGGTTTGGTTTTGCCACTCTTTATGTTCACAATTTTGTAATTGAAATAGTTTGTATTAATTATTCCTATGGTGCTTAAAAATATTATCATTGATGGGAGAGATGTGAAATTGTGCAAGTAATTTTTCAGCAAAATTTTAAAGGAAAAGAAAATGGGAGTTATAAAAGATTTAAGGGCATATATGAAATTTAAGAGGGGATAAATTGAAATTTTTTTTTCTTTATTGTAGCTATAGGTGATAAACCATAATTTCCAAAGTCAGCCGGGAATACAAAACTGGAATATGTTTGTATGTATTTAATGCTGATACTAAGTTGATTTTGTGATCAGTGAAAATGCTTTCTATTCTCGACTGATTGTAATACCTGATTACACTGCAAGAAAAACAGGAATTAATGACGTTTTTAAAATGTCGGTATAACCCCAAAAAAGTCGTTAAAAGTTATTGTGGCGTTTTTTTCATTCGTCGAGGATAGGGCCGTCGCCATAGCTTCGTGACGTTTGAAGAACGCCACTAATTATTTTTAGCGACATTTACGTAGACGCCGCTAGTAGTTTTCACCAACTTTTTTGATTAAACGCTGCTACATATTAATGCAACAACCTCTGTGGATGCTAGCAAACTTTCACTGATGTTTACAGAAAACATCACTATATATATATTTTTTAAATTTGTTTCTCCCTATAGGTTTTAACATTTAATTTATTTATGAAAGCCTGACTACAATTAGCAAACCCAAAATCTTTGGGGGATGCAACAGAATAAACAAAGTCATGATAAATTTATTCATCTCTTTTGAAAACTATATCAAGATAAAAAAAACAAGCCACCATTTCTTCTTCTATTTTGAAACAAAGTCATGTTTCACCAACTTGAAACATTGTTGTGCATGAAGATTGAGATGGTCTTGGGAAAGACATCAAGCCACCATTTCTTCAGTCGTAGAGTTATGAAGTAGAGCTTCTCTCATTTGTCTCTTCAAAGACCATAACTTTCCTGTCAAAATTGAAGGTGGAAAGATACAATTACATTTTTTTTTTTTTTTATAAAAAGTATCGGATTTTTTACTGGAAAAGAAACATATATGAAACAATATAAAAAACTACGAATGCAATAAGGAAAAATTAACATTAACAATCTCAAATGCAACATTTTAAATTGATCCTTAACAAATTATTAGGTACCAACAGTTGCACCATGAATATGTTTTTTATTTTAATACAACAATGCATATTTGGAAATTCTTAAAATCAAGGGCAGCAAGTTGAAATCATCAAAATATGAAATAGAGTAGATAATCTTCAATTCATACGTGGATCAAGAGGTGATAATCTTCTTTGAAATAGCATAGCATATCCTCAGGAGATAAACTTCTTAGCTGCCACCAAGAGAGGGGTTATGACAAATTTTTAGCAAGTATTCCTCCATATAAAATCTTGAAGCACTATGCTTTCTAACAAAAATTAAAGCTACACCCACATAACATGAGTATGTTATTTTGTATGCTCTACTCTGGTTCAAAGAAAAAGGATATAAAATATACAAAAACCAAGAAAGAAAGTATCATAGTGCAGGACACTTTAAACTTCCTTCCTACAAACAAATTTGTGATGAAGTAACCATCAAAATTAGAATATAGAACAGCTAAAGTTCAGTGAGGTGAGGTTAGCACAAACTGTGATTTTTAATTAATATGAAGTATAGAATTTGAAAACGTCTTCAAACAGGGGATGGTTACATAAATTAAGAAACATATTTAACACAAGACAACAGTCATAGGCTGGACAAACTATCCATTATAAAATTGTTTCAAGTCAATTTTAGTTGCTATGCTAGAGGTTAAAACGACAAGGTTGAGATATAAAGACCAAAACCTCTTTGGTAACTCAATGTACCATAACCAAACGAACATAGGAAAGAAAAAAAACAAGACATAAATTCCCCTTCCCTTTTCACTTCTCTTCAACCAAAAACATAGGCCATAGGAAATCCTTTAAGCAATTTCACAATTCAAGCTTGATTCAAACAGGACATATGCTTGACAATCAATAGGACCCAAAAGTCTAAAGATTTAGTCCTTAAACGATGATTTATCCAAAATACTAAACAAAATATATATTATTGCAAGGAGGGAGGCCAAGGTCAATCCACTTGGTTGACAAACTCACCAGCCATGAGAAGTACTAGTTTCTGTTAGGTTTGAAAAAAGTAATTTATGTGTATATATACCTGCAACATGTAGGTGTGACTATTTTAAACCCTGTCAAATACAAAACAGAAACACAGATTCAATCTAATGTCAATCTCTTAACAAGCAAACAATCTTTTCTCAAGAAATATACTCGGTATTTTGGAGGGAAAAATAAAATAAAATAAAAAAGTCAAGAATCAAACCTGTGTGGATGATCAGGAAACCCAACAAGTGCAGAAATTGCAATCAATGTTAACAACAAAAATTCAAATGTTTATTACACATGAAACAAATGGAAGATAAACATCATTAAAAGGACCCAATAAAAAGTTGAGTCGTTTGAACTCTCCGAAAGGGACCAAATATTCATATTTGTGATACACAAATAAAAGGAACGTAACATGTCTTACCATAGAACAAAGCTGTCAAGGACATCCTTTAAGGTGCATATATAAGCTATTGGGCCATAAAGGTTCACCCATGTTAGGAGAGATAAGAGAAAACAGGGGTACCTCCAATGTGATCAATTAGAGAAACAGGGGTACCTCTAAGGTTCATTCAACATCTAGTCATTGCAATAACCAAATCACAATTGTGTGGTATCAGTGAATCCTCACACACAATCAAGATCCATAGAAGCATCACCTTTTATGTACATATAAAAAATCTCCAACCAAGATTATAATGAAGTTCTTATACATATTATAATGAAAGTAAAAGGTATATCTGCATTGAAATCATAAAGAATAGAGAAGAGAATGAATCAGCGAGACTAGAAATCATCCTGCACATTCAATGTTTTCCACACAATGAATAAGGAAACAACTTGGAATTGCAACCCAAATAAGTACCCTCCTTACTATAACTAGTTGCGGTAACCACATTGATCTGCAAAAGGAGGAGGAAAAAAAAAAAAGCAGTTTACACTAATCAACATCCAATAAAAAAGAGAAAACCAAACCAGAGTGAGAGAAAAATAATAGCATAAAACAACTATCACAATAGTAATAATAAATAAATAGAAGAAGAAGAAGAAGAAGTGGTACTTGAGTGGATTTGCACTCTTTTTGGAAGAACAGATCAGGTCTGGAGGGACCAATCTCATTGCAAATATAAAAAAAAAAATTCCTGGAAAGCCCCTGCTACAATAGCAAATCAAAAGAATGTTGAGAAGCAATAATTCCAGTTAGAAGAAGAACGATCAGAAAAATTTGGTCGATTATATCAAATCAAATATGCGAACTATGAGAGAGAGAGAGAGAGAGAGAGAGAGAGAGAGAGAGACCTCTCATTCTCGAACCATCGGAACACAAGTTTTGAGATCAGATCCCTGTATTTTGAAGGGAAATAATTAGCGAAAACCCTAACAAGCTTTGAGTTCTCGAGATCAAGTTTCTAATCATACAAACCCCAAGCAAGAACAAGAAATCAATAGATACATACAGATTTCAATAGATTAGCATGACAGAAATCGATCAAGAAACACGACAAAGTGAAATCAAATCAAACTCAATTTAATAGTTAAAGTGAAGTGTAGAAATCGATCCAATAGTTTTTGAAAAGTTGGACTGATCTATAACTCCTCGCTTTCAAAGGCAAATCACAAACCAATTAGATAGAAATTGAAGAACACATCGATCCAAAGCCTAAATAAAACGATTATAGAGAAATCGAAGAAAAATCAACAGACGCCATTCTTGCAAACTTTCTCTCACTAAAACGTAAAAACCCTCATCTCTCACTATTGGTGTCTACACTTCTTTTTATGCGAGATGGATTTTGTAAAATATTTTTTTCCTCTGAGTAGAGGCTATAGAGAAAAACGCAACGGGCCAAATTAAATATCCAAATCACGCATATTTTGGGTATTGAAATCGTTCCTCTTCGTACGGGGTGATATGACATTTTTTGAAAAAAGCGCCACTTTTTATGCAGCGTTTTTCAAAACGTTGTTATATAAACGCTGGCATAACCAATATTTCTTGTAGTGTTAGGGATAGTTGTTTCAGCACAGTCTGATCCTTTTTCTTCTTTTTTTTTATTTTATTTTTAGGAGCGTTGCTTTGTTTTTGTTTTTTTTCAAATTGACATGGAGTGTTTCCCTGCGGAAAAATAAATTAGCGCTACTTATCAAGAAAAAAATAAATTGAAGGGAAAAGAAAAACAATATGCAAGGTTATGTGATTATTTAGATATTATACAGTTTTTATATGCCATGTAAGGCTGCATAGATCGTGCCTTGACATAATTGGATTGTATGTATGGTTATATCACCAAATTGATTTATTAAAATTGATAGTGGATTAGAATTTTTAAAATCGAAAAATCAAGAATCATTTAGATTAATGACAATTGTTTTCTTTTATTTCTATAGATCTATGCATGGATTGGTTGCAACTCTGCTAGATTTGGACGCTTATATGCCGCTGCACCTACCCGGCCTGTAAGTTAACAATTTATATATTCACGAAAGCTCCCATCTTTTCTGAATTTCATGGTTGTTTTATTTAGGGAAGTTTCCCTATTATTCATTTCAAAAACTACCTATTTTTGTGACAAAAATCACAATTTGCTTATTTACAAATTTTAATGGTAGCAAAGAAGGAATTATGAGGGATAAAAGCACCAACATTGATGGCCTTCCCATCCTTGCATAATAGCATGAGATCACCTTCTTCATTATGATCTTAGATTAAGTAATTGTTATCAACATATCTTACTATTTGATGGTCATGCACAGAACAATACTGTGAGTGTTGCTAACATACTTGGAGGATCTTCTGATAACACAGGATCTGGTATTGCTCGTCGATTAGGTAAACTTTGATTTACAATTAACAATTTTCATAAAAATATTCTTTGTTTTTATGCACTTACCTGTGATCTTTCTTACAGTTTTGAAGACAGGTCTAAATGTGATACTAGCTTGTAACATTCCAAAGAACAGCCCCATGCTTGAGGTTTAATCTCTCTTCCTCTCCTGCACCATTAGCAAGCACTATGACTGTTTATGCACTGCGTACTTAAGCTTAATTTTCAATTTTATAGATATTTAGGTTTTACATGGTGGTGTTTAGCTATGAACCATTTGACTTGGAATTGTGCACTGCCTATTTGAATAATGTACCAACTTTCACCATCTCTCCTAAAATCAATTGATGTTAGGGAGGGCTTTACTCATGTCTTATGGCATTTGACCTTGTGTCCACAAGCCTATTTTTAGAGCCATCGTAGGGAGGGGCATTATTTACCAAACAAAATCATTTGCATGTATGAATGATTTAGCATGAGTCTTCCTGTTCCTGGTTGTTTGATCTATATTTTCCCCTCCTCTTATTGGGGTTTTCAGGCTGATGCTGAGAAAAAGTTGGTGGAGAAGTTAATTAACTTGGGGTATACTAGGCCAAAATCTGATGGATCATCTTCATAGTAGAGAGTTGAGGCCAACATGCATTACATGAAAGATACAATTATATGGTCATAGCGATTATGCTTACAGTGCGATACTGACTGAAGTCCAGGAAACAGCATCAGTTGGGGGTCTTGGCATCGTCTTGGGATTGTGTGATAGCATTTTTTTTGTTTGTTTTTTTCCCCTCTTAAATAATCATTTTGCTTGAAAGTCTTGCTGCTGATTACAAGGTTGAGCTGATCGTATAGTGGACTTGCTATGATCAATTGTGAATAGTGGGGGTTCACTATTTCTTGTGATGGATTATTGAATTCTACAATGTATTAGTGATTGACATGGCATCACTCTTATACTGTACTTTTTCTCATTGTTAAAAAAATTTGTAAGTTGTGGGTGGCTGTTTTGGCAAATTTTTATGGCAAGAGCAAGTCATTGCTCCAAACTTGCGAAGGATAGGAAGCCGAGTGAAATATGCTACAATTTCATTATTCACAATCTTTCATCAACGACCATTTTGGGAGAAGTTTTATCTGAATAAAACATCCATTTATGTTTTAACCATTTCTGGTATCCAGGAGAATGTAGGAGTATTTTTATTTCAATGACTTCAATATACTTTTTTGCTAGAGTATAGAAAATTAAATAAAGCGTCTACTCTTAGTTCTTCCTTAGATATCAATATTTTCATATAGAAATATCTTTAAAATTCAATGAAAACAGTCAATATATATGTTGCTAGAAGTGCATAGCTTTGCTTCAATGCGTTGGACTGACAAATATTCAAGCACTTCAATGTCCTGGGTAAAATTCAACCATGTAACACACAAGATTCAAATTGAGAGACTATCAGATTTAGTCCTCATTAGATATCCTAACTGACAAAACAAAATCAGCTTTCTGAAACACTAACATCTCATCTGTCCCTTAGTAAACTATAATTCAAAGCAAAACCTTAGAGTAGATGCACATCAACAAGCCTCCTTTGGGATTTTAAAACTTGCAATCTTGATCAGGCATTTTTACATTAATAACAACATGACATAACAAATGATAAGCATATATATGAATGACAAAATAATACAATACAAAATGAAAGAAGTCACCCCCGGGAATCCTTGGAAAAACCTATCGCCAAAATGACAAAAGAAAACTACATATAGACATCAAAAGTAATCTAACCACATATTTCCAAATGACCATTTTCCGTTCCGACAAGGAACAGTTGTGAGAACGGTAGAATATTTAAACTTGACAACACCTACATGTTCCTTACTGCACAATCTACCAAATAGAGATATTGAGGTGTGATACGATGTTCCCCATCATGCCACATGCCATTTTCAGAGGTAAATATACAAGTCACAAAAACAAATGGATTGAAACAATGACTCACAAATTTGACTCAGCTTTTCTTTTTCATTTTCCTTTGTATTTTCCTCTTTTTCTTTTTTCAAACAAGAGGGAGCAAGGAAGAAGGAATGATGAACAACTGATTTTTTATTTTTTTATTTTTTGGGATATGTAAGATGAACAAACGAATGATATGAAAAACTAATCACAACTCCTCAAATGGATACATAACAAAACTATTTTGTCAAAAATATTAAACTAGACCAAGAGGGGGGAAACATACATGAGGTCAACCAACTCTAGCCATCCAATTGACTATGAATACTTGAGAACAAAATTGAACTAGAAGATCCATTCCCCACAAATGATGTTCTTTTGTGGGAGATAAATGGGTGAAATGTAGTTAACAGACGATGAAATACTAAGATTCATAAACCCAACATCTTATAGTCAAAACAATCATTTATTGATTAGCTGTCAAGGTTAATTTTGTAACTGTCACACAAGTAATTGTGGGCTATAAAATCTTTTTTCATTTTTAGTTGCGAATACTACTATCTTTGATTTCGATCTTCCAAATCAAGGTGATGTAAAACTCTACAAAGGGCATCTATCTCCCTAAAAAAAACTAGAGAGACAATAATGACTTGTTGAGACATATTTCTGGATCTATATCATAACATGAGTTGGAAGGCTCTTTTAATGTATTGAGCAAACGTGGTGGTGATGTGGGGGTAGAGGTGAAAAGGGAAAGAAAAAAAAAAATTATAATTGCCATGCAAGTAGAATATACGGGGCAAACGTGGTGGTGTGGGGGTAGAGGTGAAAAAAAGAAAAAGGAAAGAGAAAAACATTTTGGTATACGTACTTCATCTATAGATCTAGCTAAAGAAGAAAGACCAATTTTATTTCTGGCGATTGAAATCACATCTTGTCCCCACATAGAAAAACCAGATACAGTATCACTATGACCTCTGAAAACAATAGGATGTGACGGTAAATTCCTACAAGAAAATGTCCACAGAAACAACAAATTAGACACAATGAACTAGTCAGGGGTACCCACCCACAATGGTACAACCAAATCAGTCATACCAGAGTGTATGAAATAAAATATTTAAGGTTCACAGTAGAATTCTGGGATACACTCATCAAGGGTCCATTCGTAAAGTCTTTGCATAGTAGAAGGATATTCATTTGGTTCATAGACTGAACGAACAACCATACGCAAAACACTCAGTGGTAACCTCCTTGCCTTGTAACTGCACACAGCCAGTTCAGAAAGGCATTCATCTGATACATGAGGGATTTCGGATGTTGAATACGTGAAGTCTAACTGTTCATCTCCTTTTGCTAACTGCCATTTGCTCTTGCTTAAATCTCGCCAACCTGCATCATTAGTCTCATCAGGTTTCACACTAAAATCTATAACCCACGACATCATTGTATGAAATGTGTGGTCCCGCCACTTTCTCCCAACTAATCTGTTTAAGATGAGCAGATGTTCAAAGTTACTCAACTCTCCTCTCCACCAACTATTAAAGGCAGAATGCCAGTCCATAGATTGGGAAAACTTCAAATCAGCATAAAGTCCTCAGAAGGATAGTCCTGAATGATGCAACCAATCCTCGAAGTAAGAGAGCATTCTTTACTTGTTTTACTTGAATCAGAGCTCAGCATAGGTTTATCAACAATCCGCAACCAAGACCAACACAAACCGGTCAACATTACATGGGATTGGCATACATTACCATGGGAAATCCCCAAACCGTGCATATGAGCCAATGCAGAGAGTAGCTGGTATATCAAAAAATTTGTATGCCATTCAGATTTTAAGGTATTAGGGCTATAATGAAAAATGTTTTCCAAAGTGTAAGGAGTCTTGGGAAGCACTAAATTGATATAATCAGATGTTTTGAGCATTCCTAGAATAGGACCTATGTTCGGGTGCCTTAAACACCTAGGGAAGCCATTCTCATTAAATGCCGGTATCCCAATGAAACTAAGAAGATTTATACTATCTCGTCCTGTTACTTTTCCTTCAATCAGAAGACCAAGTGAGCTCAATATGTGATCTTCAACAAACCTAGAAAAATAGTTGAAAGCAAGCTCTTCAAACACGG
>JAXFYN010001503.1:0-24796 GCA_036172215.1 Camellia granthamiana | reverse complement strand
GCCACTGTGCAGGAGAATCCGTATAGGTGTTCGAGTGTTCGAACCCTAATGCGTGAGAAATGGCAAATAAATGCCGTATTTACATATCTGCCACTGTGCAGGAGAATCCGTATAGGTGTTCGAGTGTTCGAACCCTAATGCGTGAGAAATGGTATGGAAACGTTGTATTTACATATCTGCCACTGTGCAGGAGAATCCGCATAGGTGTTCGAGTGTTCGAACCCTAATGCATGAGAAATTGTAAGGAAACGTTGTATTTATATATCTGCCACCCTGTGCAGGAGAATCCGTGTAGGTGTTCGAGTGTTCGAACCCTAATGCGTGAGAAATGGTAAGGAAACGTTGTATTTACATATCTGCCACTGTGCAGGAGAATCCGTATAGGTGTTCGAGTGTTCGAACCCTGATGCGTGAGAAATGGCAAATAAGTGCCGTATTTACATATCTGCCACTGTGCAGGAGAATCCGTATAGGTGTTGGAGTGTTCGAACCCTAATGCGTGAGAAATGGCAAATAAATGCCGTATTTACATTATCTGCCACCTGTGCAGGGGAATCCGTATAGGTGTTCGAGTGTTCGAACCCTAATGCGTGAGAAATGGTAAGGAAACGTTGTATTTACATATCCGCAACTGTGCAGGAGAATCGTATAGGTGTTCGAGTGTTCGAACCCTAATGCGTGAGAGATGGTAAGGAAATGTTGTATTTACATAACTGCCACTGTGCAGGAGAATCCGCATAGGTGTTCGAGTGTTCGAACCCTAATGCGTGAGAAATGGTAAGAAACGTTGTATTTACATAATCTGCAACTGTGCAGGAGAATCCGTATAGGTGTTCGAATGTTCGAACCCTAATGCGTGAGAAATGGTAAGGAAACGTTGTATTTACATATCTGCCACTGTGCAGGAGAATCCGTATAGGTGTTCGAGTGTTCGAACCCTAATGCGTGAGAAATGGCAAATAAATGCCGTATTTACATATCTGCCACTGTGCAGGAGAATCCGTATAGGTGTTCGAGTGTTCGAACCCTAATTGCGAGAGAAATGGTATGGAAACGTTGTATTTACATATCTGCCACTGTGCAGGAGAATCCGCATAGGTGTTCGAATGTTTCGAACCCTAATGCGTGAGAAATTGTAAGGAAACGTTGTATTTACATATCTGCCACTGTGCAGGAGAACCCGTGTAGGTGTTCGAGTGTTCGAACCCTAATGCGTGAGAAATGGTAAGGAAACGTTGTATTTACATATCTGCCACTGTGCAGGAGAATCCGTATAGGTGTTCGAGTGTTCGAACCCTGATGCGTGAGAAATGGCAAATAAATGCCGTATTTACATATCTGCCACTGTGCAGGAGAATCCGTATAGGTGTTCGAGTGTTCGAACCCTAATGCGTGAGAAATGGTAAGTAAATGTCGTATTTACATATCTACCACTGTGCAGGAGAATCCGTATAGGTGTTCAAGTGTTCGAACCCTAATGCCTGAGAAATGGTAAGGAAACGTTGTATTTACATATCTGCACTGTGCAGGAGAATCCGTATAGGTGTTCGAGTGTTCGAACCCTAATGCGTGAGAAATTGTAAGGAAACGTTGTATTTAGATATCTGCCACTGTGCAGGAGAATCCGTGTAGGTGTTCGAGTGTTCGAACCCTAATGCGTGAGAAATGGTAAGGAAACGTTGTATTTACATATCTGCCACTATGCAGGAGAATCCGTATAGGTGTTCGAGTGTTCGAACCCTAATGCGTGAGAAAAGGCAAATAAATGCCGTATTTACATATCTGCCACTGTGCAGGAGAATCCGTATAGGTGTTCGAGTGTTCGAACCCTAATGCGTGAGAAATGGTAAGTAAATGTCGTATTTACATATCTGCCACTGTGCAGGAGAATCCGTATAGGTGTTCGAGTGTTCGAACACAAATGCGTGAGAAATGGTAAGGAAACGTTGTATTTACATATCTACCACTGTGCAGGAGAATCCGTATAGGTGTTCGAGTGTTCGAACCCTAATGCGTGAGAAATGGTAAGTAAATGTCGTATTTACATATCTGCCACTGTGCAGGAGAATCCGTATAGGTGTTCGAGTGTTCGAACCCTAATGCGTGAGAAATTGTAAGGAAACGTTGTATTTACATATCTGCCACTGTGCAGGAGAATCCGTATAGGTGTTCGAGTGTTCGAACCGTAATGCGTGAGAAATGGCAAATAAATGCCGTATTTACATATCTGCCACTGTGCAGGAGAATCCGTATAGGTGTTCGAGTGTTCGAACCCTAATGCGTGAGAAATGGTAAGTAAATGTCGTATTTACATATCTGCCACTGTGTTGGAGAATCCGTATAGGTGTTCGAGTGTTCGAACCCTAAAGTGTGAGAAACGGTAAGGAAACGTTGTATTTACATATCTGCCACTGTGCAGGAGAATCCGTATAGGTGTTCGAGTGTTCGAACCCTAATGACGTGAGAAATGGCAAATAAATGTCGTATTTACATATCTGCCACTGTGCAGGAGAATCCGTATAGGTGTTCGAGTGTTCGAACCCCAATGCGTGAGAAATGGTATGGAAACGTTGTATTTACATATCTGCCACTGTGCAGGAGAATCCGCATAGGTGTTCGAGTGTTCGAACCCTAATGCGTGAGAAATGGTAAGGAAACGTTGTATTTACATATCTGCCACTGTGCAGGAGAATCCGTATAGGTGTTCGAGTGTTGGAACCCTAATGCGTGAGAAATGGCAAATAAATGCCGTATTTACATATCTGCCACTGTGCAGGAGAATCCGTATTGGTGTTCGAGTGTTCGAACCCTAATGCGTGAGAAATGGTAAGGAAACGTTGTATTTACATATCCGCAACTGTGCAGGAGAATCCGTATAGGTGTTCGAGTGTTCGAACCCTAATGCGTGAGAAATGGTAAGGAAAGGTTGTATTTACATATCTGCCACTGTGCAGGAGAATCCGTATAGGTGTTCGAGTGTTCGAACACTAATGCGTGAGAAATGGTACGGAAACGTTGTATTTACATATCTGCAACTGTGCAGGAGAATCCGTATAGGTGTTCGAGTGTTCGAACCCTAATGCGTGAGAAATGGTAAGGAAACGTTTTATTTACGTATCTGCCACTGTGCAGGAGAATCCGTATAGGTGTTCGAGTGTTCGAACCCTAATGCGTGAGAAATGGCAAATAAATGCCGTATTTACATATCTGCCACTGTGCAGGAGAATCCGTATAGGTGTTCGAGTGTTCGAACCCTAATGCGTGAGAAATGGTATGGAAATGTTGTATTTACATATCTGCCACTGTGCAGGAGAATCCGCATAGGTGTTCGAGTGTTCGAACCCTAATGCATGAGAAATTGTAAGGAAACGTTGTATTTATATATCTGCCACTGTGCAGGAGAATCCGTGTAGGTGTTCGAGTGTTCGAACCCTAATGCGTGAGAAATGGTAAGGAAACGTTGTATTTACATATCTGCCACTGTGCAGGAGAATCCGTATAGGTGTTCGAGTGTTCGAACCCTGATGCGTGAGAAATGGCAAATAAGTGCCGTATTTACATATCTGCCACTGTGCAGGAGAATCCGTATAGGTGTTGGAGTGTTCGAACCCTAATGCGTGAGAAATGGCAAATAAATGCCGTATTTACATATCTGCCACTGTGCAGGGGAATCCGTATAGGTGTTCGAGTGTTCGAACCCTAATGCGTGAGAAATGGTAAGGAAACGTTGTATTTACATATCCGCAACTGTGCAGGAGAATCGTATAGGTGTTCGAGTGTTCGAACCCTAATGCGTGAGAGATGGTAAGGAAATGTTGTATTTACATAACTGCCACTGTGCAGGAGAATCCGCATAGGTGTTCGAGTGTTCGAACCCTAATGCGTGAGAAATGGTAAGGAAACGTTGTATTTACATATCTGCAACTGTGCAGGAGAATCCGTATAGGTGTTCGAATGTTCGAACCCTAATGCGTGAGAAATGGTAAGGAAACGTTGTATTTACATATCTGCCACTGTGCAGGAGAATCCGTATAGGTGTTCGAGTGTTCGAACCCTAATGCGTGAGAAATGGCAAATAAATGCCGTATTTACATATCTGCCACTGTGCAGGAGAATCCGTATAGGTGTTCGAGTGTTCGAACCCTAATTGCGAGAGAAATGGTATGGAAACGTTGTATTTACATATCTGCCACTGTGCAGGAGAATCCGCATAGGTGTTCGAATGTTCGAACCCTAATGCGTGAGAAATTGTAAGGAAACGTTGTATTTACATATCTGCCACTGTGCAGGAGAACCCGTGTAGGTGTTCGAGTGTTCGAACCCTAATGCGTGAGAAATGGTAAGGAAACGTTGTATTTACATATCTGCCACTGTGCAGGAGAATCCGTATAGGTGTTCGAGTGTTCGAACCCTGATGCGTGAGAAATGGCAAATAAATGCCGTATTTACATATCTGCCACTGTGCAGGAGAATCCGTATAGGTGTTCGAGTGTTCGAACCCTAATGCGTGAGAAATGGTAAGTAAATGTCGTATTTACATATCTACCACTGTGCAGGAGAATCCGTATAGGTGTTCAAGTGTTCGAACCCTAATGCCTGAGAAATGGTAAGGAAACGTTGTATTTACATATCTGCCACTGTGCAGGAGAATCCGTATAGGTGTTCGAGTGTTCGAACCCTAATGCGTGAGAAATTGTAAGGAAACGTTGTATTTAGATATCTGCCACTGTGCAGGAGAATCCGTGTAGGTGTTCGAGTGTTCGAACCCTAATGCGTGAGAAATGGTAAGGAAACGTTGTATTTACATATCTGCCACTATGCAGGAGAATCCGTATAGGTGTTCGAGTGTTCGAACCCTAATGCGTGAGAAAAGGCAAATAAATGCCGTATTTACATATCTGCCACTGTGCAGGAGAATCCGTATAGGTGTTCGAGTGTTCGAACCCTAATGCGTGAGAAATGGTAAGTAAATGTCGTATTTACATATCTGCCACTGTGCAGGAGAATCCGTATAGGTGTTCGAGTGTTCGAACACAAATGCGTGAGAAATGGTAAGGAAACGTTGTATTTACATATCTACCACTGTGCAGGAGAATCCGTATAGGTGTTCGAGTGTTCGAACCCTAATGCGTGAGAAATGGTAAGTAAATGTCGTATTTACATATCTGCCACTGTGCAGGAGAATCCGTATAGGTGTTCGAGTGTTCGAACCCTAATGCGTGAGAAATTGTAAGGAAACGTTGTATTTACATATCTGCCACTGTGCAGGAGAATCCGTATAGGTGTTCGAGTGTTCGAACCGTAATGCGTGAGAAATGGCAAATAAATGCCGTATTTACATATCTGCCACTGTGCAGGAGAATCCGTATAGGTGTTCGAGTGTTCGAACCCTAATGCGTGAGAAATGGTAAGTAAATGTCGTATTTACATATCTGCCACTGTGTTGGAGAATCCGTATAGGTGTTCGAGTGTTCGAACCCTAAAGTGTGAGAAACGGTAAGGAAACGTTGTATTTACATATCTGCCACTGTGCAGGAGAATCCGTATAGGTGTTCGAGTGTTCGAACCCTAATGCGTGAGAAATGGCAAATAAATGTCGTATTTACATATCTGCCACTGTGCAGGAGAATCCGTATAGGTGTTCGAGTGTTCGAACCCTAATGCGTGAGAAATGGTATGGAAACGTTGTATTTACATATCTGCCACTGTGCAGGAGAATCCGCATAGGTGTTCGAGTGTTCGAACCCTAATGCGTGAGAAATGGTAAGGAAACGTTGTATTTACATATCTGCCACTGTGCAGGAGAATCCGTATAGGTGTTCGAGTGTTGGAACCCTAATGCGTGAGAAATGGCAAATAAATGCCGTATTTACATATCTGCCACTGTGCAGGAGAATCCGTATTGGTGTTCGAGTGTTCGAACCCTAATGCGTGAGAAATGGTAAGGAAACGTTGTATTTACATATCCGCAACTGTGCAGGAGAATCCGTATAGGTGTTCGAGTGTTCGAACCCTAATGCGTGAGAAATGGTAAGGAAATGTTGTATTTACATATCTGCCACTGTGCAGGAGAATCCGTATAGGTGTTCGAGTGTTCGAACCCTAATGCGTGAGAAATGGTACGGAAACGTTGTATTTACATATCTGCAACTGTGCAGGAGAATCCGTATAGGTGTTCGAGTGTTCGAACCCTAATGCGTGAGAAATGGTAAGGAAACGTTGTATTTACGTATCTGCCACTGTGCAGGAGAATCCGTATAGGTGTTCGAGTGTTCGAACCCTAATGCGTGAGAAATGGCAAATAAATGCCGTATTTACATATCTGCCACTGTGCAGGAGAATCCGTATAGGTGTTCGAGTGTTCGAACCCTAATGCGTGAGAAATGGTATGGAAACGTTGTATTTACATATCTGCCACTGTGCAGGAGAATCCGCATAGGTGTTCGAGTGTTCGAACCCTAATGCATGAGAAATTGTAAGGAAACGTTGTATTTATATATCTGCCACTGTGCAGGAGAATCCGTGTAGGTGTTCGATTGTTCGAACCCTAATGCGTGAGAAATGGTAAGGAAACGTTGTATTTACATATCTGCCACTGTGCAGGAGAATCCGTATAGGTATTCGAGTGTTCGAACCCTGATGCGTGAGAAATGGCAAATAAATGCCGTATTTACATATCTGCCACTGTGCAGGAGAATCCGTATAGGTGTTGGAGTGTTCGAACCCTAATGCGTGAGAAATGGCAAATAAATGCCGTATTTACATATCTGCCACTGTGCAGGAGAATCCGTATAGGTGTTCGAGTGTTCGAACCCTAATGCGGGAGAAATGGTAAGGAAACGTTGTATTTACATATCCGCAACTGTGCAGGAGAATCGTATAGGTGTTCGAGTGTTCGAACCCTAATGCGTGAGAGATGGTAAGGAAATGTTGTATTTACATAACTGCCACTGTGCAGGAGAATCCGCATAGGTGTTCGAGTGTTCGAACCCTAATGCGTGAGAAATGGTAAAGAAACGTTGTATTTACATATCTGCAACTGTGCAGGAGAATCCGTATAGGTGTTCGAATGTTCGAACCCTAATGCGTGAGAAATGGTAAGGAAACGTTGTATTTACATATCTGCCACTCTGCAGGAGAATCCGTATAGGTGTTCAAGTGTTCGAACCCTAATGCGTGAGAAATGGCAAATAAATGCCGTATTTACATATCTGCCACTGTGCAGGAGAATCCGTATAGGTGTTCGAGTGTTCGAACCCTAATTGCGAGAGAAATGGTATGGAAACGTTGTATTTACATATCTGCCACTGTGCAGGAGAATCCGCATAGGTGTTCGAGTGTTCGAACCCTAATGCGTGAGAAATTGTAAGGAAACGTTGTATTTACATATCTGCCACTGTGCAGGAGAACCCGTGTAGGTGTTCGAGTGTTCGAACCCTAATGCGTGAGAAATGGTAAGGAAACGTTGTATTTACATATCTGCCACTGTGCAGGAGAATCCGTATAGGTGTTCGAGTGTTCGAACCCCGATGCGTGAGAAATGGCAAATAAATGCCGTATTTACATATCTGCCACTGTGCAGGAGAATCCGTATAGGTGTTCGAGTGTTCGAACCCTAATGCGTGAGAAATGGTAAGTAAATGTCGTATTTACATATCTACCACTGTGCAGGAGAATCCGTATAGGTGTTCAAGTGTTCGAACCCTAATGCCTGAGAAATGGTAAGGAAACGTTGTATTTACATATCTGCCACTGTGCAGGAGAATCCGTATAGGTGTTCGAGTGTTCGAACCCTAATGCGTGAGAAATTGTAAGGAAACGTTGTATTTAGATATCTGCCACTGTGCAGGAGAATCCGTGTAGGTGTTCGAGTGTTCGAACCCTAATGCGTGAGAAATGGTAAGGAAACGTTGTATTTACATATCTGCCACTGTGCAGGAGATCCCGTATAGGTGTTCGAGTGTTCGAACCCTAATGCGTGAGAAAAGGCAAATAAATGCCGTATTTACATATCTGCCACTGTGCAGGAGAATCCGTATAGGTGTTCGAGTGTTCGAACCCTAATGCGTGAGAAATGGTAAGTAAATGTCGTACTTACATATCTGCCACTGTGCAGGAGAATCCGTATAGGTGTTCGAGTGTTCGAACACAAATGCGTGAGAAATGGTAAGGAAACGTTGTATTTACATATCTACCACTGTGCAGGAGAATCCGTATAGGTGTTCGAGTGTTCGAACCCTAATGCGTGAGAAATGGTAAGTAAATGTCGTATTTACATATCTGCCACTGTGCAGGAGAATCCGTATAGGTGTTCGAGTGTTCGAACCCTAATGCGTGAGAAATTGTAAGGAAACGTTGTATTTACATATCTGCCACTGTGCAGGAGAATCCGTATAGGTGTTCGAGTGTTCGAACCGTAATGCGTGAGAAATGGCAAATAAATACCGTATTTACATATCTGCCACTGTGCAGGAGAATCCGTATAGGTGTTCGAGTGTTCGAACCCTAATGCGTGAGAAATGGTAAGTAAATGTCGTATTTACATATCTGCCACTGTGTAGGAGAATCCGTATAGGTGTTCGAGTGTTCGAACCCTAAAGTGTGAGAAACGGTAAGGAAACGTTGTATTTACATATCTGCCACTGTGCAGGAGAATCCGTATAGGTGTTCGAGTGTTCGAACCCTAATGCGTGAGAAATGGCAAATAAATGTCGTATTTACATATCTGCCACTGTGCAGGAGAATCCGTATAGGTGTTCGAGTGTTCGAACCCTAATGCGTGAGAAATGGTAAGGAAACGTTGTATTTACATATCTGCCACTATGCAGGAGAATTCGTATAGGTGTTCGAGTGTTCGAACCCTAATGCGTGAGAAATGGTACGGAAACGTTGTATTTACATATCTGCAACTGTGCAGGAGAATCCGTATAGGTGTTCGAGTGTTCGAACCCTAATGCGTGAGAAATGGTAAGGAAATGTTGTATTTACATATCTGCCACTATGCAGGAGAATCCGTATAGGTGTTCAAGTGTTCGAACCCTAATGCGTGAGAAATGGTACGGAAACGTTGTATTTACATATCTGCAACTGTGCAGGAGAATCCGTATTGGTGTTCGAGTGTTCGAACCCTAATGCGTGAGAAATGGTAAGGAAACGTTGTATTTACATATCTGCCACTGTGCAGGAGAATCCGTATAGGTGTTCGAGTGTTCGAACCCTGATGCGTGAGAAATGGCAAATAAATGCCGTATTTACATATCTGCCACTGTGCAGGAGAATCCGTATAGGTGTTCGAGTGTTCGAACCATAATGCGTGAGAAATGGTAAGTAAATGTCGTATTTACATATGTACCACTGTGCAGGAGAATCCGTATAGGTGTTCAAGTGTTCGAACCCTAATGCCTGAGAAATGGTAAGGAAACGTTGTATTTACATATCCGCAACTGTGCAGGAGAATCCGTATAGGTGTTCGAGTGTTCAAACCCTATTGCGTGAGAAATGGTAAGGAAATGTTGTATTTACATATCTGCCACTATGCAGGAGAATCCGTATAGGTGTTCGAGTGTTCGAACCCTAATGCGTGAGAAATGGTACGGAAACGTTGTATTTACATATCTGCAACTGTGCAGGAGAATCCGTATAGGTGTTCGAGTGTTCGAACCCTAATGCGTGAGAAATGGTAAGGAAACGTTGTATTTACATATCTGCCACTGTGCAGGAGAATCCGTATAGGTGTTCGAGTGTTCGAACCCTGATGCGTGAGAAATGGCAAATAAATGCCGTATTTACATATCTGCCACTGTGCAGGAGAATCCGTATAGGTGTTCGAGTGTTCGAACCCTAATGCGTGAGAAATGGTAAGTAAATGTCGTATTTACATATCTACCACTGTGCAGGAGAATCCGTATAGGTGTTCAAGTGTTCGAACCCTAATGCCTGAGAAATGGTAAGGAAACGTTGTATTTACATATCTGCCACTGTGCAGGAGAATCCGTATAGGTGTTCGAGTGTTCGAACCCTGATGCGTGAGAAATGGCAAATAAATGCCGTATTTACATATCTGCCACTGTGCAGGAGAATCCGTATAGGTGTTCGAGTGTTCGAACCCTAATGCGTGAGAAATGGTAAGTAAATGTCGTATTTACATATCTGCCACTGTGCAGGAGAATCCGTATAGGTGTTCGAGTGTTCGAACACAAATGCGTCAGAAATGGTAAGGAAACGTTGTATTTACATATCTACCACTGTGCAGGAGAATCCGTATAGGTGTTCAAGTGTTCGAACCCTAATGCGTGAGAAATGGTAAGTAAATGTCGTATTTACATATCTACCACTGTGCAGGAGAATCCGTATAGGTGTTCAAGTGTTCGAACCCTAATGCCTGAGAAATGGTAAGGAAACGTTGTATTTACATATCTGCCACTGTGCAGGAGAATCCGTATAGGTGTTCGAGTGTTCGAACCCTAATGCGTGAGAAATTGTAAGGAAACGTGGTATTTAGATATCTGCCACTGTGCAGGAGAATCCGTGTAGGTGTTCGAGTGTTCGAACCCTAATGCGTGAGAAATGGTAAGGAAACGTTGTATTTACATATCTGCCACTGTGCAGGAGAATCCGTATAGGTGTTCGAGTGTTCGAACCCTAATGCGTGAGAAAAGGCAAATAAATGCCGTATTTACATATCTGCCACTGTGCAGGAGAATCCGTATAGGTGTTCGAGTGTTCGAACCCTAATGCGTGAGAAATGGTAAGTAAATGTCGTATTTACATATCTGCCACTGTGTAGGAGAATCCGTATAGGTGTTCGAGTGTTCGAACCCTAAAGTGTGAGAAACGGTAAGGAAACGTTGTATTTACATATCTGCCACTGTGCAGGAGAATCCGTATAGGTGTTCGAGTGTTCGAACCCTAATGCGTGAGAAATGGCAAATAAATGTCGTATTTACATATCTGCCACTGTGCAGGAGAATCCGTATAGGTGTTCGAGTGTTCGAACCCTAATGCGTGAGAAATGGTAAGTAAATGTCGTATTTACATATCTGCCACTGTGTAGGAGAATCCGTATAGGTGTTCGAGTGTTCGAACCCTAAAGTGTGAGAAACGGTAAGGAAACGTTGTATTTACATATCTGCCACTGTGCAGGAGAATCCGTATAGGTGTTCGAGTGTTCGAACCCTAATGCGTGAGAAATGGCAAATAAATGTCGTATTTACATATCTGCCACTGTGCAGGAGAATCCGTATAGGTGTTCGAGTGTTCGAACCCTAATGCGTGAGAAATGGTAAGGAAACGTTGTATTTACATATCCGCAACTGTGCAGGAGAATCCGTATAGGTGTTCGAGTGTTCGAACCCTAATGCGTGAGAAATGGTAAGGAAATGTTGTATTTACATATCTGCCACTATGCAGGAGAATCCGTATAGGTGTTCGAGTGTTCGAACCCTAATGCGTGAGAAATGGTTCGGAAACGTTGTATTTACATATCTGCAACTGTGCAGGAGAATCCGTATAGGTGTTCGAGTGTTCGAACCCTAATGCGTGAGAAATGGTAAGGAAACGTTGTATTTACATATCTGCCACTGTGCAGGAGAATCCGTATAGGTGTTCGAGTGTTCGAACCCTGATGCGTGAGAAATGGCAAATAAATGCCGTATTTACATATCTGCCACTGTGCAGGAGAATCCGTATAGGTGTTCGAGTGTTCGAACCCTAATGCGTGAGAAATGGTAAGTAAATGTCGTATTTACATATCTACCACTGTGCAGGAGAATCCGTATAGGTGTTCAAGTGTTCGAACCCTAATGCCTGAGAAGTGGTAAGGAAACGTTGTATTTACATATCTGCCACTGTGCAGGAGAATCCGTATAGGTGTTCGAGTGTTCGAACCCTAATGCGTGAGAAATTGTAAGGAAACGTTGTATTTAGATATCTGCCACTGTGCAGGACAATCCGTGTAGGTGTTCGAGTGTTCGAACCCTAATGCGTGAGAAATGGTAAGGAAACGTTGTATTTACATATCTGCCACTGTGCAGGAGAATCCGTATAGGTGTTCGAGTGTTCGAACCCTAATGCGTGAGAAAAGGCAAATAAATGCCGTATTTACATATCTGCCACTGTGCAGGAGAATCCGTATAGGTGTTCGAGTGTTCGAACCCTAATGCGTGAGAAATGGTAAGTAAATTTCGTATTTACATATCTGCCACTGTGCAGGAGAATCCGTATAGGTGTTCGAGTGTTCGAACACAAATGCGTGAGAAATGGTAAGGAAACGTTGTATTTACATATCTACCACTGTGCAGGAGAATCCGTATAGGTGTTCGAGTGTTCGAACCCTAATGCGTGAGAAATGGTAAGTAAATGTCGTATTTACATATCTGCCACTGTGCAGGAGAATCCGTATAGGTGTTCGAGTGTTCGAATCCTAATGCGTGAGAAATTGTAAGGAAACGTTGTATTTACATATCTGCCACTGTGCAGGAGAATCAGTATAGGTGTTCGAGTGTTCGAACCGTAATGCGTGAGAAATGGCAAATAAATGCCGTATTTACATATCTGCCACTGTGCAGGAGAATCCGTATAGGTGTTCGAGTGTTCGAACCCTAATGCGCGAGAAATGGTAAGTAAATGTCGTATTTACATATCTGCCACTGTGTAGGAGAATCCGTATAGGTGTTCGAGTGTTCGAACCCTAAAGTGTGAGAAACGGTAAGGAAACGTTGTATTTACATATCTGCCACTGTGCAGGAGAATCCGTATAGGTGTTCGAGTGTTCGAACCCTAATGCGTGAGAAATGGCAAATAAATGTCGTATTTACATATCTGCCACTGTGCAGGAGAATCCGTATAGGTGTTCGAGTGTTCGAACCCTAATGCGTGAGAAATGGTAAGGAAACGTTGTATTTACATATCCGCAACTGTGCAGGAGAATCCGTATAGGTGTTCGAGTGTTCGAACCCTAATGCGTGAGAAATGGTAAGGAAATGTTGTATTTACATATCTGCCACTATGCAGGAGAATCCGTATAGGTGTTCGAGTGTTCGAACCCTAATGCGTGAGAAATGGTACGGAAACGTTGTATTTACATATCTGCAACTGTGCAGGACAATCCGTATAGGTGTTCGAGTGTTCGAACCCTAATGCGTGAGAAATGGTAAGGAAACGTTGTATTTACATATCTGCCACTGTGCAGGAGAATCCGTATAGGTGTTCGAGTGTTCGAACCCTGATGCGTGAGAAATGGCAAATAAATGCCGTATTTACATATCTGCCACTGTGCAGGAGAATCCGTATAGGTGTTCGAGTGTTCGAACCCTAATGCGTGAGAAATGGTAAGTAAATGTCGTATTTACATATCTACCACTGTGCAGGAGAATCCGTATAGGTGTTCAAGTGTTCGAACCCTAATGCCTGAGAAATGGTAAGGAAACGTTGTATTTACATATCTGCCACTGTGCAGGAGAATCCGTATAGGTGTTCGAGTGTTCGAACCCTGATGCGTGAGAAATGGCAAATAAATGCCGTATTTACATATCTGCCACTGTGCAGGAGAATCCGTATAGGTGTTCGAGTGTTCGAACCCTAATGCGTGAGAAATGGTAAGTAAATGTCGTATTTACATATCTGCCACTGTGCAGGAGAATCCGTATAGGTGTTCGAGTGTTCGAACACAAATGCGTGAGAAATGGTAAGGAAACGTTGTATTTACATATCTACCACTGTGCAGGAGAATCCGTATAGGTGTTCAAGTGTTCGAACCCTAATGCGTGAGAAATGGTAAGTAAATGTCGTATTTACATATCTACCACTGTGCAGGAGAATCCGTATAGGTGTTCAAGTGTTCGAACCCTAATGCCTGAGAAATGGTAAGGAAACGTTGTATTTACATATCTGCCACTGTGCAGGAGAATCCGTATAGGTGTTCGAGTGTTCGAACCCTAATGCGTGAGAAATTGTAAGGAAACGTGGTATTTAGATATCTGCCACTGTGCAGGAGAATCCGTGTAGGTGTTCGAGTGTTCGAACCCTAATGCGTGAGAAATGGTAAGGAAACGTTGTATTTACATATCTGCCACTGTGCAGGAGAATCCGTATAGGTGTTCGAGTGTTCGAACCCTAATGCGTGAGAAAAGGCAAATAAATGCCGTATTTACATATCTGCCACTGTGCAGGAGAATCCGTATAGGTGTTCGAGTGTTCGAACCCTAATGCGTGAGAAATGGTAAGTAAATGTCGTATTTACATATCTGCCACTGTGTAGGAGAATCCGTATAGGTGTTCGAGTGTTCGAACCCTAAAGTGTGAGAAACGGTAAGGAAACGTTGTATTTACATATCTGCCACTGTGCAGGAGAATCCGTATAGGTGTTCGAGTGTTCGAACCCTAATGCGTGAGAAATGGCAAATAAATGTCGTATTTACATATCTGCCACTGTGCAGGAGAATCCGTATAGGTGTTCGAGTGTTCGAACCCTAATGCGTGAGAAATGGTAAGGAAACGTTGTATTTACATATCCGCAACTGTGCAGGAGAATCCGTATAGGTGTTCGAGTGTTCGAACCCTAATGCGTGAGAAATGGTAAGGAAATGTTGTATTTACATATCTGCCACTATGCAGGAGAATCCGTATAGGTGTTCGAGTGTTCGAACCCTAATGCGTGAGAAATGGCACGGAAACGTTGTATTTACATTTCTGCAACTGTGCAGGAGAATCCGTATAGGTGTTCGAGTGTTCGAACCCTAATGCGTGAGAAATGGTAAGGAAACGTTGTATTTACATATCTACCACTATGCAGGAGAATCCGTATAGGTGTTCGAGTGTTCGAACCCTAATGCGTGAGAAATGGTACGGAAACGTTGTATTTACATATCTGCAACTGTGCAGGAGAATCCGTATAGGTGTTCGAGTGTTCGAACCCTAATGCGTGAGAAATGGTAAGGAAATGTTGTATTTACATATCTGCCACTATGCAGGAGAATCCGTATAGGTGTTCCAGTGTTCGAACCCTAATGCCTGAGAAATGGTAAGGAAACGTTGTATTTACATATCCGCAACTGTGCAGGAGAATCCGTATAGGTGTTCGAGTGTTCGAACCCTATTGCGTGAGAAATGGTAAGGAAATGTTGTATTTACATATCTGCCACTATGCAGGAGAATCCGTATAGGTGTTCGAGTGTTCGAACCCTAATGCGTGAGAAATGGTACGGAAACGTTGTATTTACATATCTGCAACTGTGCAGGAGAATCCGTATAGGTGTTCGAGTGTTCGAACCCTAATGCGTGAGAAATGGTAAGGAAATGTTGTATTTACATATCTGCCACTATGCAGGAGAATCCGTATAGGTGTTCGAGTGTTCGAATCCTAATGCGTGAGAAATGGTACGGAAACGTTGTATTTACATATCTGCAACTGTGCAGGAGAATCCGTATTGGTGTTCGAGTGTTCGAACCCTAATGCGTGAGAAATGGTAAGGAAACGTTGTATTTACATATCTGCCACTGTGCAGGAGAATCCGTATAGGTGTTCGAGTGTTCGAACCCTGATGCGTGAGAAATGGCAAATAAATGCCGTATTTACATATCTGCCACTGTGCAGGAGAATCCGTATAGGTGTTCGAGTGTTCGAACCATAATGCGTGAGAAATGGTAAGTAAATGTCGTATTTACATATCTACCACTGTGCAGGAGAATCCGTATAGGTGTTCAAGTGTTCGAACCCTAATGCCTGAGAAATGGTAAGGAAACGTTGTATTTACATATCTGCAACTGTGCAGGAGAATCCGTATAGGTGTTCGAGTGTTCGAACCCTATTGCGTGAGAAATGGTAAGGAAATGTTGTATTTACATATCTGCCACTATGCAGGAGAATCCGTATAGGTGTTCGAGTGTTCGAACCCTAATGCGTGAGAAATGGTACGGAAACGTTGTATTTACATATCTGCAACTGTGCAGGAGAATCCGTATAGGTGTTCGAGTGTTCGAACCCTAATGCGTGAGAAATGGTAAGGAAACGTTGTATTTACATATCTGCCACTGTGCAGGAGAATCCGTATAGGTGTTCGAGTGTTCGAACCCTGATGCGTGAGAAATGGCAAATAAATGCCGTATTTACATATCTGCCACTGTGCAGGAGAATCCGTATAGGTGTTCGAGTGTTCGAACCCTAATGCGTGAGAAATGGTAAGTAAATGTCGTATTTACATATCTACCACTGTGTAGGAGAATCCTTATAGGTGTTCAAGTGTTCGAACCCTAATGCCTGAGAAATGGTAAGGAAACGTTGTATTTACATATCTGCCACTGTGCAGGAGAATCCGTATAGGTGTTCGAGTGTTCGAACCCTGATGCGTGAGAAATGGCAAATAAATGCCGTATTTACATATCTGCCACTGTGCAGGAGAATCCGTATAGGTGTTCGAGTGTTCGAACCCTAATGCGTGAGAAATGGTAAGTAAATGTCGTATTTACATATCTGCCACTGTGCAGGAGAATCCGTATAGGTGTTCGAGTGTTCGAACACAAATGCGTGAGAAATGGTAAGGAAACGTTGTATTTACATATCTACCACTGTGCAGGAGAATCCGTATAGGTGTTCAAGTGTTCGAACCCTAATGCGTGAGAAATGGTAAGTAAATGTCGTATTTACATATCTACCACTGTGCAGGAGAATCCGTATAGGTGTTCAAGTGTTCGAACCCTAATGCCTGAGAAATGGTAAGGAAACGTTGTATTTACATATCTGCCACTGTGCAGGAGAATCCGTATAGGTGTTCGAGTGTTCGAACCCTAATGCGTGAGAAATTGTAAGGAAACGTGGTATTTAGATATCTGCCACTGTGCAGGAGAATCCGTGTAGGTGTTCGAGTGTTCGAACCCTAATGCGTGAGAAATGGTAAGGAAACGTTGTATTTACATATCTGCCACTGTGCAGGAGAATCCGTATAGGTGTTCGAGTGTTCGAACCCTAATGCGTGAGAAAAGGCAAATAAATGCCGTATTTACATATCTGCCACTGTGCAGGAGAATCCGTATAGGTGTTCGAGTGTTCGAACCCTAATGCGTGAGAAATGGTAAGTAAATGTCGTATTTACATATCTGCCACTGTGTAGGAGAATCCGTATAGGTGTTCGAGTGTTCGAACCCTAAAGTGTGAGAAACGGTAAGGAAACGTTGTATTTACATATCTGCCACTGTGCAGGAGAATCCGTATAGGTGTTCGAGTGTTCGAACCCTAATGCGTGAGAAATGGCAAATAAATGTCGTATTTACATATCTGCCACTGTGCAGGAGAATCCGTATAGGTGTTCGAGTGTTCGAACCCTAATGCGTGAGAAATGGTAAGTAAATGTCGTATTTACATATCTGCCACTGTGTAGGAGAATCCGTATAGGTGTTCGAGTGTTCGAACCCTAAAGTGTGAGAAACGGTAAGGAAACGTTGTATTTACATATCTGCCACTGTGCAGGAGAATCCGTATAGGTGTTCGAGTGTTCGAACCCTAATGCGTGAGAAATGGCAAATAAATGTCGTATTTACATATCTGCCACTGTGCAGGAGAATCCGTATAGGTGTTCGAGTGTTCGAACCCTAATGCGTGAGAAATGGTAAGGAAACGTTGTATTTACATATCCGCAACTATGCAGGAGAATCCGTATAGGTGTTCGAGTGTTCGAACCCTAATGCGTGAGAAATGGTAAGGAAATGTTGTATTTACATATCTGCCACTATGCAGGAGAATCCGTATAGGTGTTCGAGTGTTCGAACCCTAATGCGTGAGAAATGGTACGGAAACGTTGTATTTACATATCTGCAACTGTGCAGGAGAATCCGTATAGGTGTTCGAGTGTTCGAACCCTAATGCGTGAGAAATGGTCAGGAAACGTTGTATTTACATATCTGCCACTGTGCAGGAGAATCCGTATAGGTGTTCGAGTGTTCGAACCCTGATGCGTGAGAAATGGCAAATAAATGCCGTATTTACATATCTGCCACTGTGCAGGGGAATCCGTATAGGTGTTCGAGTGTTCGAACCCTAATGCGTGAGAAATGGTAAGTAAATGTCGTATTTACATATCTACCACTGTGCAGGAGAATCCGTATAGGTGTTCAATTGTTCGAACCCTAATGCCTGAGAAGTGGTAAGGAAACGTTGTATTTACATATCTGCCACTGTGCAGGAGAATCCGTATAGGTGTTCGAGTGTTCGAACCCTAATGCGTGAGAAATTGTAAGGAAACGTTGTATTTAGATATCTGCCACTGTGCAGGACAATCCGTGTAGGTGTTCGAGTGTTCGAACCCTAATGCGTGAGAAATGGTAAGGAAACGTTGTATTTACATATCTGCCACTGTGCAGGAGAATCCGTATAGGTGTTCGAGTGTTCGAACCCTAATGCGTGAGAAAAGGCAAATAAATGCCGTATTTACATATCTGCCACTGTGCAGGAGAATCCGTATAGGTGTTCGAGTGTTCGAACCCTAATGCGTGAGAAATGGTAAGTAAATTTCGTATTTACATATCTGCCACTGTGCAGGAGAATCCGTATAGGTGTTCGAGTGTTCGAACACAAATGCGTGAGAAATGGTAAGGAAACGTTGTATTTACATATCTACCACTGTGCAGGAGAATCCGTATAGGTGTTCGAGTGTTCGAACCCTAATGCGTGAGAAATGGTAAGTAAATGTCGTATTTACATATCTGCCACTGTGCAGGAGAATCCGTATAGGTGTTCGAGTGTTCGAATCCTAATGCGTGAGAAATTGTAAGGAAACGTTGTATTTACATATCTGCCACTGTGCAGGAGAATCAGTATAGGTGTTCGAGTGTTCGAACCGTAATGCGTGAGAAATGGCAAATAAATGCCGTATTTACATATCTGCCACTGTGCAGGAGAATCCGTATAGGTGTTCGAGTGTTCGAACCCTAATGCGCGAGAAATGGTAAGTAAATGTCGTATTTACATATCTGCCACTGTGTAGGAGAATCCGTATAGGTGTTCGAGTGTTCGAACCCTAAAGTGTGAGAAACGGTAAGGAAACGTTGTATTTACATATCTGCCACTGTGCAGGAGAATCCGTATAGGTGTTCGAGTGTTCGAACCCTAATGCGTGAGAAATGGCAAATAAATGTCGTATTTACATATCTGCCACTGTGCAGGAGAATCCGTATAGGTGTTCGAGTGTTCGAACCCTAATGCGTGAGAAATGGTAAGGAAACGTTGTATTTACATATCCGCAACTGTGCAGGAGAATCCGTATAGGTGTTCGAGTGTTCGAACCCTAATGCGTGAGAAATGGTAAGGAAATGTTGTATTTACATATCTGCCACTATGCAGGAGAATCCGTATAGGTGTTCGAGTGTTCGAACCCTAATGCGTGAGAAATGGTACGGAAACGTTGTATTTACATATCTGCAACTGTGCAGGAGAATCCGTATAGGTGTTCGAGTGTTCGAACCCTAATGCGTGAGAAATGGTAAGGAAACGTTGTATTTACATATCTGCCACTGTGCAGGAGAATCCGTATAGGTGTTCGAGTGTTCGAACCCTAATGCGTGAGAAATGGCAAATAAATGCCGTATTTACATATCTGCCACTGTGCAGGAGAATCCGTATAGGTGTTCGAGTGTTCGAAACCTAATGCGTGAGAAATGGTATGGAAACGTTGTATTTACATATCTGGCACTGTGCAGGAGAATCCGCATAGGTGTTCGAGTGTCCGAACCCTAATGCGTGAGAAATGGTAAGGAAACGTTGTATTTACATATCCGCAACTGTGCAGGAGAATCCGTATAGGTGTTCGAGTGTTCGAACCCTAATGCGTGAGAAATGGTAAGGAAATGTTGTATTTACATATCTGCCACTATGCAGGAGAATCCGTATAGGTGTTCGAGTGTTCGAACCCTAATGCGTGAGAAATGGTACGGAAACGTTGTATTTACATATCTGCAACTGTGCAGGAGAATCCGTATAGGTGTTCGAGTGTTCGAACCCTAATGCGTGAGAAATGGTCAGGAAACGTTGTATTTACATATCTGCCACTGTGCAGGAGAATCCGTATAGGTGTTCGAGTGTTCGAACCCTGATGCGTGAGAAATGGCAAATAAATGCCGTATTTACATATCTGCCACTGTGCAGGGGAATCCGTATAGGTGTTCGAGTGTTCGAACCCTAATGCGTGAGAAATGGTAAGTAAATGTCGTATTTACATATCTACCACTGTGCAGGAGAATCCGTATAGGTGTTCAATTGTTCGAACCCTAATGCCTGAGAAGTGGTAAGGAAACGTTGTATTTACATATCTGCCACTGTGCAGGAGAATCCGTATAGGTGTTCGAGTGTTCGAACCCTAATGCGTGAGAAATTGTAAGGAAACGTTGTATTTAGATATCTGCCACTGTGCAGGACAATCCGTGTAGGTGTTCGAGTGTTCGAACCCTAATGCGTGAGAAATGGTAAGGAAACGTTGTATTTACATATCTGCCACTGTGCAGGAGAATCCGTATAGGTGTTCGAGTGTTCGAACCCTAATGCGTGAGAAAAGGCAAATAAATGCCGTATTTACATATCTGCCACTGTGCAGGAGAATCCGTATAGGTGTTCGAGTGTTCGAACCCTAATGCGTGAGAAATGGTAAGTAAATTTCGTATTTACATATCTGCCACTGTGCAGGAGAATCCGTATAGGTGTTCGAGCGTTCGAACACAAATGCGTGAGAAATGGTAAGGAAACGTTGTATTTACATATCTACCACTGTGCAGGAGAATCCGTATAGGTGTTCGAGAGTGTTCGAACCCTAATGCGTGAGAAATGGTAAGTAAATGTCGTATTTACATATCTGCCACTGTGCAGGAGAATCCGTATAGGTGTTCGAGTGTTCGAATCCTAATGCGTGAGAAATTGTAAGGAAACGTTGTATTTACATATCTGCCACTGTGCAGGAGAATCAGTATAGGTGTTCGAGTGTTCGAACCGTAATGCGTGAGAAATGGCAAATAAATGCCGTATTTACATATCTGCCACTGTGCAGGAGAATCCGTATAGGTGTTCGAGTGTTCGAACCCTAATGCGCGAGAAATGGTAAGTAAATGTCGTATTTACATATCTGCCACTGTGTAGGAGAATCCGTATAGGTGTTCGAGTGTTCGAACCCTAAAGTGTGAGAAACGGTAAGGAAACGTTGTATTTACATATCTGCCACTGTGCAGGAGAATCCGTATAGGTGTTCGAGTGTTCGAACCCTAATGCGTGAGAAATGGCAAATAAATGTCGTATTTACATATCTGCCACTGTGCAGGAGAATCCGTATAGGTGTTCGAGTAGTGTTCGAACCCTAATGCGTGAGAAATGGTAAGGAAACGTTGTATTTACATATCCGCAACTGTGCAGGAGAATCCGTATAGGTGTTCGAGTGTTCGAACCCTAATGCGTGAGAAATGGTAAGGAAAGTGTTGTATTTACATATCTGCCACTATGCAGGAGAATCCGTATAGGTGTTCGAGTGTTCGAACCCTAATGCGTGAGAAATGGTACGGAAACGTTGTATTTACATATCTGCAACTGTGCAGGAGAATCCGTATAGGTGTTCGAGTGTTCGAACCCTAATGCGTGAGAAATGGTAAGGAAACGTTGTATTTACATATCTGCCACTGTGCAGGAGAATCCGTATAGGTGTTCGAGTGTTCGAACCCTTAATTGCGTGAGAAATGGCAAATAAATGCCGTATTTACATATCTGCCACTGTGCAGGAGAATCCGTATAGGTGTTCGAGTGTTCGAAACCTAATGCGTGAGAAATGGTATGGAAACGTTGTATTTACATATCTGGCACTGTGCAGGAGAATCCGCATAGGTGTTCGAGTGTTCGAACCCTAATGCGTGAGAAATTGTAAGGAAACGTTGTATTTACATATCTGCCACTCTGCAGGAGAATCCGTGTAGGTGTTCGAGTGTTCGAACCCTAATGCGTGAGAAATGGTAAGGAAACGTTGTATTTACATATCTGCCACTGTGCAGGAGAATCCGTATAGGTGTTCGAGTGTTCGAACCCTGATGCGTGAGAAATGGCAAATAAAGCCGTATTTACATATCTGCCACTGTGCAGGAGAATCCGTATAGGTGTTGGAGTGTTCGAACCCTAATGCGTGAGAAATGGCAAATAAATGTCGTATTTACATATCTGCCACTGTGCAGGAGAATCCGTATAGGTGTTCGAGTGTTCGAACCCTAATGCGTGAGAAATGGTAAGGAAAACGTTGTATTTACATATCCGCAACTGTGCAGGAGAATCGTATAGGTGTTCGAGTGTTCGAACCCTAATGCGTGAGAAATGGTAAGGAAATATTGTATTTACATATCTGCCACTGTGCAGGAGAATCCGTATAGGTGTTCGAGTGTTCGAACCCTAATGCGTGAGAAATGGTAAGTAAATGTCGTATTTACATATCTGCCACTGTGCAGGAGAATCCGTATAGGTGTTCGAGTGTTCGAACCCTAATGCGTGAGAAATTGTAAGGAAACGTTGTATTTACATATCTGCCACTGTGTGCAGGAGAATCCGTATAGGTGTTCGAGTGTTCGAACCGTAACGCGTGAGAAATGGCAAATAAATGCCGTATTTTCATATCTGCCACTGTGCAGGAGAATCCGTATAGGTGTTAGTGTTCGAACCCTAATGCGTGAGAAATGGTAAGTAAATGTCGTATTTACATATCTGCCACTGTGTAGGAGAATCCGTATAGGTGTTCGAGTGTTCGAACCCTAAAGTGTGAGAAACGGTAAGGAAACGTTGTATTTACATATCTGCCACTGTGTAGGAGAATCCGTATAGGTGTTCAAGTGTTCGAACCCTAATGCGTGAGAAATGGTAAGGAAACGTTGTATTTACATATCCGCAACTGTGCAGGAGAATCCGTATAGGTGTTCGAGTGTTCGAACCCTAATGCGTGAGAAATGGTAAGGAAATGTTGTATTTACATATCTGCCACTATGCAGGAGAATCCGTATAGGTGTTCGAGAGTGTTCGAACCCTAATGCCTGAGAAATGGTACGGAAACGTTTGTATTTACATATCTGCAACTGTGCAGGAGAATCCGTATTGGTGTTCGAGTGTTTCTGAACCCTAATGCGTGAGAAATGGTAAGGAAACGTTGTATTTACATATCTGCCACTGTGGAGGAGAATCCGTATAGGTGTTCGAGTGTTCGAACCCTAATGCGTGAGAAATGGCAAATAAATGCCGTATTTACATATCTGCCACTGTGCAGGAGAATCCGTATAGGTGTTCGAGTGTTCGAACCTAATGCAGTGAGAAATGGTATGGAAACGTTGTATTTACATATCTGGCACTGTGCAGGAGAATCCGCATAGGTGTTCGAGTGTTCGAACTCCTAATGCGTGAGAAATTGTAAGGAAACGTTGTATTTACATATCTGCCACTCTGCGCAGAGGAGAATCCGTGTAGGTGTTCGAGTGTTCGAACCCTAATGCGTGAGAAATGGTAAGGAAACGTTGTATTACATATCTGCCACTGTGCAGGAGAAATCCGTATAGGTGTTCGAGTGTTCGAACCCTGATGCGTGAGAAATGGCAAATAAATGCCGTATTTACATATCTGCCACTGTGCAGGAGAATCCGTAATAGGTGTTGGAGTGTTCGAACCCTAATTGCGTGAGAAAATGGCAAATAAATGTCGTATTTACATATCTGCCACTGTGCAGGAGAATCCGGTATAGTGTTCGAGTGTTCGAACCCTAATGCGTGAGAAATGGTAAGGAAAACGTTGTATTTACATATCCGCAACTGTTGCAGGAGAATCGTATAGTGTGTTCGAGTGTTCGAACCCTAATGCGTGAGAAATGGTAAGGAAATGTTGTATTTACATATCTGCCACTGTGCAGGAGAATCCGTATAGTGTGTTCGAGTGTTCGAACCCTAATGCGTAGAGAAATGGTAAAGTAAATCTCGTATTTACATATCTGCCACTGTGCAGGAGAATCCGTATAGGTGTTCGAGTGTTCGAACCCTAATGCGTGAGAAATTGTAAGGAAACGTTGTATTTACATATCTGCACACTGTGCAGGAGAATCCGTATAGGTGTTCGAGTGTTCGACCGTAAATTGTTGTTTGTTTCTTAATGCGTGAAATGGCAAATAAATGCCGTATTCATATCGTGTCTGCGACTGACCTATGCAGTGATCTTGTGTTCAACCAGTAATAGTACATACGCATTCTGTCATTGCAGTGAGACTAAGTGTTGTTCTAGTCATAATGTCGTTATTTACATTATTCTGCCACTGTGCAGGAGAATCCGTATAGGTGTTCGAAGTGTTCGAACACAAATTGCGTGAGAAATGGTAAGGAAACGTTTGTATTTACATATCTACCACTGTGCAGGAGAATCCGTATAGGTGTTCAAGTGTTCGAACCCTAATGCGTGAGAAATGGTAAGTAAATGTCGTATTTACATATCTACCACTGTGCAGGAGAATCCGTATAGGTGTTCAAGTGTTCGAACCCTAATGCCTGAGAAATGGTAATGGAAACGTTGTATTTACATATCTGCCACTGTGCAGGAGAATCCGTATAGGTGTTCGAGTGTTCGAACCCTAATGCGTGAGAAATTGTAAGGAAACGTGGTATTTAGATATCTGCCACTGGTGCAGGAGAATCCGTGTAGAGTGTTCGAGGTGTTCGAACCCTAATGCGTTGAGAAATGGTAAGGAAACGTTGTATTTACATATCTGCCACTGTGCAGGAGAATCCGTATAGGTGTTCGAGTGTTCGAACCCTAATGCGTGAGAAA
>JAXFYN010001502.1:0-24829 GCA_036172215.1 Camellia granthamiana | reverse complement strand
TACATTTTTGTTGTTTAGGTTATACAAGTTTGTGTTTGTTGTTATACATTGTTGACCTACTAAGCAGATCAACTTACAGATAACCAATATTAAAATAATAGATTATATTATATACATGTAAGTATTCTCATAAAAATATGTAAATTAACACAAATTTTCCGCAAGTCATCTCAAAAAAGTTTTGAACAACACAAAATCAAGTAAGTTTTTAAAAACTCACGTAAGTGATCTCACAAAAATACGTAAGTTACACAAATTCGAGTAAGTCATCTCATAAAATTTTGAACAATACAAAATTATGTAAATTTTCACTAGATTTTTAATTAGCTAAGGATAGTTTATTTTTTTATATTTAATTTGTTGTCTAATTAATTCTAAAATATTAAATTACCAAAATTTTAATATTGTCTAATTAAAAATTGATAGTAATACTTATTTCATTGTCTTCAAGGTGAAATTTAACTATTAGCAAAGTGAAATTTCTCGTAAAAGAGTAAAAATTATAAAATTAAATACCAAAGGTAGACTAGCGAGTAAATGTTTAGTTAAATTTCTAATAAATAAGTAAATGTTTAGGTGGAATTTTAACAATTAACATCATAACCACATCTAATTAGACATTTCACTTCACACAATGTCTATATATGTAATCGCATTAGACACATGGAATGATTAACGATTTGAATATCATCAAATTGGCCTTTCCATGTAATGGCCACGTAGCGCGACCATGTCAGCACCATTATGCTCGCAACTTATAATTTCTGTATCAGTATATTTATTGAAAGGTTTAATTGTATCATTTTTATAGTTTAGAGAGCAAAGTGATACTTCGTGATAGTTTCAAAGGGGTAGGGGTAAAGTGATACTTCATGAGAGTTTCAGTAGAGATGAGTAAATTGATATTTCATGATAGTTTTAGGGAGGTCAAATAATATAGGGGGGTGTGGGATATTTTCGTATAGTGAAAGAGAGGCCTACAATTTTATTTATTTATTTTACTTTTGTAGTTATATTGATTAATTTAATAAAAATTTTGTTGGGACTCCCTTAATTATAATTTATACTAGTATAAAATAAATAAAAAAATTATTAACTCAAGTCTTCTAATTATTCGAAGATGAGATGATGACTCAACTACTCTCCCATAAAACTAACAATTGTACTCTAGTATTTTGTTAACAAAAATATATTTGATTCATTTAAAAATTTAAAAATTTGATAATTTTGGAGGTGAAGGTGGATGTGGGGTAGGATGGTAGCAGTGGCGGTGGTGGTGTACGGAGTGACAGCGGTGGTGGTAGCGTAGTGATAATAGTGGAGTTGAAATAGTGATAGGGAGTGGCGACGACGGTAACGGTGGTGATGATGGTGGTAAAATTGGTGGTCTTGGTGTAAGAGGCGATACTTGTTATCCAATCTATTTGAATCTAATTATAATTGAGTTTGTAAGATAAAAGTCATTTAAATTATGACTAATTTCTCACATAAAATCATGGTCTTAAGAAGGGGATGAATCAACTATCTATATATTGTAATCTATTTTTATCTCTTTAATCTAATTCTTTTTTCCTTCTCTCTCTTAACACTGCATGCAACACTGTTCTGATCACAACATGCTCACAACCCATTTACTTTACATTTGTCTTCGGTTTATCCATTACAGAGCCTCAGTGAGTGAATGTTAGTAGGCTATTTAGACTTTAGCTACGCTTTATGATTTTTCTTTTGATTTGTTTTTGTCGTTTTTCTTTTGGTGTCCACTCCTTCGTTGCAGGTATATGGTGCCTTGACCTTTTAAACAACCTTGTAGATCTATGTTCCCTAGTATTGTAGGTGGGACCCTATCACATTGCTATGATGGGCCAGAAAGATGCATACTGTTGGAGACGATGCTCAATTTGTATCTCAACCTTCAAATACTTGAACGTAGGATTGTGAGCAATTAGGATGATAACGAATCTCGCATCACACCTACAATAAGCTATGGATTGCCTCACTTGTCGAATAATATGAATGTTGATGAAAGAAAATGCAGTTTCAGAACTTCTTTGTATGTTTAATTTCTTTTATTTCATTGGGCGTTAACTATTTTGTAAATGTATGTTCGTCAGGTATTGTACTCAATCAATGAAGTTTGGCTCAAATTCTGAGTGTTGAAATATTATATTTTCTTGTGTTCATGTGATTCAAAATGTGTAATAGATTGCCAATCAATTTTTTGTATAAATAAAGCTAAATTGGATTTTGCATAGATAATATTGTATAAAGTTCCAGAATCGATTGGCCTACAGTTGTGCAAATTGGGTAGCTTTTGTGCACAATTGATTGGTGTACTTGTTGAGGTTGGATATTGTGCCACAATCAGATTGTGCAATCAATTCCCGGTGGAATCTATTAGGCACTAGACATATTACAATTTTGCCATCAATTGGAATTGTATTAGTGAAAATTTGGATGTTCTTTTTACAATTGATTTGCAATCGACTGGAATTGAATCTGCATATATTAATGCATGATCAATTGTTCAATTGATTGGTTTATATACTCGCAATATGGATGCATTTTGCACCTAATCAATTGCGCAATCAATTGGCTTGCACTTGTGCTGACATGGATTCATTTGCACATGCATAACCAATCTAAATTGACATTTATCATCCTTGACATATATCAATGGTACTCAAATATCATATACATGGATTAGCATCCAAAATATTTACATGGACACATCAATAATCTACACATGCATGAATTACCAAAATCAAATTTACATCATCCACAAAGAAGCTATCCAAAATTGCATTCATCCACATAAGAACCATCTAAATTTACATCTTGTTCGCAAAAAAGGGAGGGTCGTGTTTTGGAAAGAGATCAACCATCCGTGTACATTTGTTGGGCATAATCCTTGTCAGCACCTTCACCTCTGTCAAATTTCTCCTCACTAGTCTACAGGTACATGAAATGGTCATGTATCTTGTGGGATGCCCCATCCACATACAAATGGAATATGTTATAGGGCCGAACATCTAAGAATTTTGAAATTGGATCTATGCTCTGGTTAGATATTGGATCCTGTACGTCATGATTTTTATGATTCTTTTTCCTCTGGTGGCTTATTTGCCACTTTCAATTCATCTTGTCAACATACTAACTGACCACACCAAAGTGTCCATTCATAATGAAAAGAAAATGTAAATAATATTTTTTAGGTGGACTAGAGACGGCACGCATTAAAATCTGCAAGTTAAAAATAAAAAATTAATAGAAGCAACAACAGTATAAAACATCACTTTCCCTTAACTATTAAAGTAACAATCAAATAAATCAAAAACTAAAAGCAAGAATAAAGAGATTCTTACCACGTGAAGAGAGTGAGTGCATATGAAAAGAGGAAAGGACAAAAGCTGCAAAAGAGAACTACAAATTAAGAAAGGAATGGGAAATGTAAATCCTCTAGGAGGAATTGCCCCAAGACTCTTCAATATATATCGCATTGAAAAGTAAAGACTACAAATTAATATATGTAGAGATACATTGATTTTCATACTTCACCACAAACAGGCAAAGATTATCCCCTTCGAAAAAATCCACACAGCACATGCACGGTGCTACCTACAATGAGTGGTGAGTGCTGACATGACACTATCCATGAATTGGGCAATCAGAAAGGACTAGGAAATATAATACTCTCTTTGGTAATAATGGCGGTGATGATGGTACAATTAGTGGTAAAATGGTGGTTCTTTGGTGGTGAGTCCATTTTGTTTGATTAGTAAAGACCTATGTTTTAAGTAGAGCACTGCAGGAAAGAATCTTTTTCCCCTCATTGTCGCACCCGAAGGTATCAACACTTACTTTATCCAATGGTGATGAGCCAGAGAGTATCCTCCCCTGCCGATAACTCGCCAACCCATATATGTTGGACTTCATCCCAATTCCCATGTCTCTAAACCCAAACCACAAAGAGACTTTGCCAACGAAGCTGCCACCTTCAAGGTGGCAGGTCTATTTTAAATTCAGCATTGCTCAATCACAAGAAAGTTACTCAAATTGGTTAGATCTTCGTTGGAAAAACTTGAGTAATTTGACTCTTCTACCCCAAGATATTCTGCCAATTCAATGAGAAAAATTTCAAGTATCCCTTCTTTGAATTCTATTTCCACGCTAGTGCTGCCATCACTAGTTCAAATCACATCACTATGCCACATGAATCTTGTAGCAAATGTGCATTATAGGGAAAGGGGATTCCTGTCCTGGCCAAGTGAAATTTCAAAAAAAAAATGATGTGTCCCAAGTTACAATCAAACAGCAAATGAATGCAATATCAAATCAAATATGTGAGCTGAAAACAAATTTTCATTCTTCCAACAAGTTCTTGGGCCACAGCATCAACTAACTTCAAACATCTTTGGTCAGATAATGGCCTTACTCAACAAGTAACAGGATGTCAACAAGCTTCTTTCATAGATGAAGCTACCTCAGAACTTCTACCCCCACGTTATCTTAACTACTACAAGTTTATGATGTCAAAAACCTTGGGAAGCAAAGAGATAGACTCTTCATTTTCTTTTATATTATTTTGGGTTACCACAATACCATTAACAGATGTAATAGTAATTTTAGTCTCCAATTTGGCATCCCTATAGCATGCTTAATGAGCAAAGTATGACAGCTTGACTTTATATATGTCTATATCTTCCTTCCTTAATAGTTTTATAATAAATAAAAAAAAATATTGTGGAAATGTGGCTCCTCTTGAAGCCACAACACCACTTGGTTTGTCTCTCTAAGCAGCAAGCACCCCTACCAATGTCAAACTTAAATATTCAGCCCTCAAAAAACTACCAATCCTTCTCAAGATTTCACAAGTGGTGCTGAATAGTAGAACAACAATAATAACTCATATAAATAGAAGGTTTCTCAAGTCTAAAATCTAGCTTGGACCTTTGACAAAACATCATTTATAAGTTTACAAATTGATGATAGAGGAGAGAAAGGAGAAAGAGGGAAGATGGGGGGACGAGGCTGTTGGGAGGAGTAAGAGTGGAACACCTATAACCCTTGGCAAATATTTACACAGTGGCCACTCTCATACTCAAACTTATGCATTCCCATGCTTGGTAGCCCCAAGCATTTACCATTACACCAAGCAATGATCCTAAGGTTTTAAACTATAATTATTGATAACCATATCCAGCTTAGCATTGATAGAGGACAATTCACTATTAACTAGATTAAAAGAAAAAATACAAAAGGTTTCAAACTCGTGACGAATTACAGTTTCAAGGAGTTGTAATGGTTTTCAACTTGTTGGCACCAAAACTTAGAATTCTCTGTCGACAGAGGCATAAACACATGTAGAAGAGGACCAAGAATGAAGAAAGTGAAGTTAGTAGCCTAAGAAAGAGGAATGAGGGTGCAATACATGGCAGTTGCAGGAGGAGAGAAAATGCAAAGGCAGTTGCAGTTCATAGGCAGTTATAGGAGCCTAGCAAATGGACACGTGGTAGCACAACATAGCCATTGGAAGCCATATAAAAGTTGGGAATTCAAAGGAGAAGGGGGCTTCAACCAAATTTACAACTCATGTGAAATTAGGAGTAGCATAACTTAATTAGTAGTAGTTCTTGTACTTAGGAGTAGCATGTTTGTAATTCGGTCTTTGTAACCAGGTTTGGCTCTGTCGATTGTTATGCCTTTGGAACTTGTAATTTAATTATTGTAATTAAGTGACAGGTTTACTTGTTTCTCAATCGACTTTCAGTTTATTTGCACTTGTTTCTTCACATTGCAACCTCTAAAGAAGTCCTTAAAACTGTCAAGGCATAGGACACCAACCACATTGCCTAATTAAATTTCTATTTGTGAAAATTGGTTTCTCTGTTGACTTTTTCCTGTCGATTTGATCCAAACCAAATTTTTGCTAACATATTTTGGCATGCCCAGTGGGATCAGTCTAATTTGAAAGTGATGGCTAAGAAGAAACAACATTAGGTCTTTGAAGATTCTGAGAAGAGGGCTGTTGATGGAGAAGAACTTGATGGTGGGCTCGAAGGTGCAAGAGAAAACTTAGATGATGGCCATTCAGTGGCTGGACAAGAAGCATGCCAACGAAATGGCCAAAATGTGGCCATAACTGGCCAGTCCAGTTGTCCTCCTGTTGGCCCAAGAAGGGCTCTTCTACTGCAAATTCAGCAAGCAATTGGCTCTATGTCTGCACATGAGAACCAGGTGATGGTAGATGACTTGCTAGCCTTGTTTGAGAAGGCTAATATCAAGCCCAGCCAGTCAAGGAGAATTGTGGAGGAGACTCAGGTGAGTAAAATACAATTTGGTCCTTCTATAACCCTTGTGACCCCTCAGAAACATACAACTGTAAATGAACATGTGTCATTTTATAGACCTCCCACACTTCAAGAAAGATACGTGGGGATGACTGTAAATCCTGTGTTTGAATACATAGGAATGAGGGATTATCATACAAACCCAGTGTTCAGTTATAACCCAAATGACATGGTACTAAGACCTGGGGAGGGCAACCAAGGCCACAAATGTATGATAATCATGATTTTGACAGGCCTACAACAGGTTATCATGGAATGGCAAAACAAAGGAATAGGCCATTTAATCAAGTTATGCCTCAGAATATGCAACATCATAACATGCAACAACCATATTATGAACGCAACATGATGAACCCAAGGCCTAGAGGGCTGTTCCTCCTCTTCCTCACTTCCAACTAGAAGTTCAAGGGAAAGGACGGCAGCAACAATACTTCGACCCTCAGATGAACAATAGGCAACAAATAATGAATTCAATTCAAGAAATGTATGGCCCTGGCTTAAGGAGGCCAAACAAACCTATGTTTAGAAGTCCATATCCTCCAAATGTGGATAACATACCTCTTCCAAGGAATTTTAGAGTGCCTGAATTTTCCTTGTTCACAGGAGAAAAGCAGTAAACCATTGAACATATAGGGAGATTTGTTCTACAATGTGGAGAAGTAGGGTAAAATGACCTTTTCAAAATAAAATTATTCCCTAATTCATTGTCTAATACTGCATTCACTTGGTTCATCAACTTGCCAGAAAATTCTGTGCATACTTGGCAAGAGATGGAGAGTCAGTTTCATGCTCAATTCTTTAGAACTGAGCCTGAAGTTACTCTAGTGGACCTGTCGAAATTTAAACAGAAGCAAAGGGAAACTACATAACAATATATAGACAGGTTTAAGAAGGCAAAGAATAGATGTTATGCATATATTCTTGAGATAGAAGTCATAAGATTGGCTCAAAATGGTTTAGATTTTGAACTGAGAAAGAAATTTGAAGGAATGATGTTTAGAGACATGTATGAGCCGTCTTCTAGGGCACCTAGTTATGAGTCGATTCTCAGGGAAGAACAACAAAGAAAGGCAACCTCACTTGGTATTGCTACCAAGAAGTTGGGTTTGATTTTGATATAGATATTGATGTTGCACAAGTTATTGGAAAAAAACCCATGGTGTGTGAGATTTAAAAAAAGGTTGAAAAACCTATGGATATGCCATCAACACAACTAGCAAAAAGGAATGTGACTGCATCTGGTCGGCAGTATTCATTTGACTTATCACAGACAGATGCCTTGTTTGATGAGTTGTTGGCCAATAAATTTTTAACTCCTGGCCATAGTATTCCTAAAGAGAGATTCAGAATTGGAAAAGAGTACTACAAATGGCACAATTCTTTTAGGCATTCCACTAACAACTGTGTCAGATTTCGAAATTGTGTGCAGGATTTGATTCAAAAGGGCATGCTAAAGTATGCCGAGAAAGATAAAGGTGTGATGGCAGTTGACAGTGATTCTTTCCCAGAGATGGTGGGTATTAATATGGTGGCAACTGGCCCCCAGTCGACTAGGAATGGCAACAGGGCAGAGACTACACTCCTCGTCCCCGATACTCGAAACTATAAAATTCCCCGTCCCCGTCCCCGCCCCCAATCCCCAGCGGAGAACCTATCCCCTCCCTCCCGGCCCTCGCCCCCTAAAGGGAATCAGGTTTCCCTGATCCCAAACAATCCCCGTACAAAAACAACAACAATCAGCGAAAAAGATGAAGAGCAAAGAGAAGAGAGAAGAGAGAGAGTAGAGAGACATGCAGCAACAGATAAATTAGATCATATATATAAATTGATCAAGATTTTCCAAAAAAATCATAGACTTGCTCAAAAAAACCACAGATCTATTAAAACCCTAACAGAAAAAGTTTAGATATGTTGAACAGATAAAACCCTAACAATAATACCCTAACAACAAAATCATATCTAAATCCATATATATACATATATAAATTGATCAAGATTTTTCAAAAAAAAAATCATAAATCTGTTCAAAAAAACCACAGATCTGTTAAAACCCTAATAAAAAGAATTTAGATATGTTGAACAGATAAAACCTTAACAATAATACCCTAACAACAAAATCAGATTTGAATCCATATATATATATAAATTGATCAAGATTTTTCAAAAAAAAAATCATGGATCTGTCCAAAAAAACCACATAACAGATGCATATGAGGATGGTGATCGGTGGTGTTGCGGTGGAAGGAGTATTGTGCAACGGATGATGGCGATCGGTGAATCACATCACTGCAATGGTGTGCAACGATGGTGGTAGCGGGATCGGTAGTGTGCGACAACGGTGGCAGCGAGAGAGAGAGAGACGCTGAGAGAGAGGAGATTGGTGGCGAGTGAAGAAGATTGGCGGTGGAGGCGAGAGAGAGAGAGAGAGAGAGAGAGAGAGAGAGAGAAATGAGGGATTCAACGAGTGGGAGAGGCTAAAAATGAAATTTAGAAATATATTATATATACGGGGATGTACGGGGATTATTCAGGGTGGGGCCGGGGCTGGGGCCAGGGAAACCTATCCCCATCCCTGGCCGGAAAACCATCGGGGATTTAATTTTCAATACCATCCCCGGCCCTATGGGGGGTAATTTTCGGGAAAACCGGTTCTAATCGGGGTCGGGTCCCCGCCGGATTGGGTTCAAATTGCCATCCCTACAATCGACTGACCAAAAGAAGAAGGGAAAGAATCCCAGAGTTCTAGTAGAGTTGGAGAGTTACACACAGAAAGAATGGAAAAGACTGCCAAGGAGGCAAGAGGGAAAAAGATACAAGAGGAGCCTGATGAAAGGTTCGTTTGCTTCAGGTGTGGCACTAAGACAAAAAGAGCCAAAGCCATTGTGATAGATGGAATTCAAAAGATAGGGAAAGATGTTGGTCTTAGATTTAACACCACGGGAGGTGGTGATCTACAAATATTTGATAATGACCACATGTTTTTATGATAGATCACACCCAGGGGTATTTGGGCCTGCAAAAAATTATGGTGACGATGATGCTCCATTCTTATTCCAAAGTGCCCCTGTTCATCCATGCTTTGGGGTGTCAAGTAACATTAGAGCCATCCTGAAACAACAAAAAGGCTCTAAGCCTTATGGAAATCCAAAGATATTGACAAGGCCATATAGTGGCCAGCAACAATAGTTTATGAAGCCTTTTGTTGGCCAGGTTGGAAGGCCATATGGGGGACAGCAATAGTTTGGAAGATCATTTGATGGACTGCAACAGCAAGGTGGCCCAAGGTTGAGGCCAAAGATACAGCCAAGAATGGTTAAACCACCAGTGCCACCTAAATTGGGATGGCATGGGGTTGTTCATCCAAAGTTTCCTTCAGGAGGATGGAGGCCAATTGGACCAACCAGAACTCAGAAAAGAAGGGAACAGAGAAGGTTCCATGCCATGATGTCTCGAATGACAGGTGACGGACCTCCAAAGAATTTGGTTTGGGCTAAAGAGGGGTTTGTGCCACCAAAAGCAATGATAAGCTCAACATCAAAAGAATAGATAGTCCAACCACCTATTCAGATTTTGAAAAAAACCAATGATAGACAAAGAGAGAAAGGAGGGAAAGACTTTGCCTGACAAGGCAATGTTGAGGTTGAAATTGAAAGAATTGGAAAAAGAGTTGATGTCTGATGAGGAGGATGGTATGGTTGATACATAAATGAAGAAATAGTGTTGGTACAAAAGACGATGCTAAGTTAGAGAGTTCAGAAGAGTTTGAAGAGAAAATGGCAACCATTCAGTTTGGTTCTTTGCCTAATTCAAAAGAGTGCAACATGATTATGGCCATTCCAAAGAGGTTTCAGGCCAAACCAGACAAGCCAGACATGTTGGCAGGTGATGTAGAAGACTGGACAGAGCCAGTTGTGCAAGTGGCAATGTCTGAGGCAGGAGTTAAGCCACTAAGATCTATAGAGGTGGTTAAGACAATCGATGGTGAAAAGGTGGTGCTACAAAAGCCTGAAGAAAAGTTGATCAAGCACTTAAGGCCACTATATGTGAGGGCCCATGTAGATGGAGTCCCAGTTAACAGAGTGTTGGTGGACAATGGAACTATAGTCAACATTTTTCTTTCTAAGACTCTGAGAGCAATAGACAAGTTAGTGGAGGACTTGTTGCCTATTGACATTAATATAAATAATTTTGCTGGAGGCTCATCTGAGGCAAGGGGAGTTGTTGCCATACAACTTCAGGTTGGTTCAAGGTCGATGGGAACCACATTCTTTGTTATTGATTCCACTTCTAACTACAATGTGCTGTTGGGAAGAGATTGGATGCACTTTAATGGGTGTGTGCCATCTTCTTTACATCCAGCTTTGATTTTCTTGACTAGTAATGAACAGGATGCCCGTAAGGGAATGGAGATTTTTTGGGCAGATGCCAACCCTTTTGCAGCAGATGTCAACAACATAGAGGCTGTGCTTTATGATGAAGACTTAGGACCAGTTGAAGTGGCTGAAGATGAGGTCAAGTCTCAAGGGAAAAGCTTAACCAATGAAGAGTTCGAGCACATCATAAAAGAGGGATTCAAGCAGATAGGCCAGGAATTGGCCAAACCAGGCCTGATGAAGAAAAAGAAAGGGCTTGTGATTGAAGAGCTGACAGAAAATTAGAAAGATGCAGATGCAGACATGTGAAAAAGACAGGCTGGATGAGACAGCCACAACCGTTGTAATTAGGTCTACTTTTTCCGGACTTTTAATTTCTTTCTTGCATGTAGGTTTAATTTTAAGTCAATGCCTGTTTGTTCATGGGCAGAATGTGTAATAGACAATAGCTCTCTGAGTTATAAAGAGGTGCTGTTAGAGCACTTGAGAGTTGCTCCTGCTAAGTTAGATGACCTTAAGGCAGATGTTCAAGATCCCTTAGAGGAATTCAACTTAGGCACTGAGGCTTGTAAAAGGCCAATTTATGTAAATGCTAGTCTATCTAATGAAAGTAAAAGCAAGTTGGTTGGCTTGCTGGATTGCTTTGCTTAGACTTCTGAGGAAATGCCTGGTTTGAATAGAACATTAGTAGAGCACAGGTTACCAATAAAAGATAACTTCACTCCACATAAACAACCCCCTAGAAGAATGACTAATAAAGTCACTTTGTTAGTCAAAGAAGAAATTGAGAGGTTATTGAAAGCAGGTTTTATCAGGACGGCCAGATATGTAGAATGGCCACGAATATTGTGCCTGTCATGAAGAAAAATGGAAAATTGAGAGTTCGTATAGATTTCAGGAACTTAAATCTAACAACTCCAAATGATGAGTATCCTATGGTAGTGGCTGATTTATTAGTTAATTCAACAGCCAAGAGTAAGGTCTTATCATTCATGGATGGGCATGTTGGACATAATCAGATTTTCATTAATCCAGACGACATTCATAAGATTGCCTTTGGATACCCAGGAGCTTTAGGCACCTTTGAGTGGGTGGTAATGCCTTTTGGCTTGAAAAATGCTGGGGCCACTTATCAAAGAGCAATGAATTTTATATTTCATGATTTTATACGAAAGTTCTTAGAAGTATACATTAATGATGTGGCTGTCAAATCTGACACATTTGAAGAACATCCAAATCATCTAAGGCAGACATTTCAAAGGATGAGGAGTCACCAGTTAAAAATGAATCCTTTGAAGTGTGCCTTTGGGGTAACTGTTAGTAAGTTCTTAGGCTTTTTGGTGTATCATAAAGGAATAGAGGTGGATGCCAACAAAGCCAAGGCTATACTAGAAGCTAAACCCCCAAGCAACAAAAGAGAATTGCAAAGTTTCCTGGACAAAGTCAGAAGGTTTATAGCTGATTTAGCCAGGAAAATTTTGGTGTTTTCTCCCTTGGTAAAAATAAAATCAGACAGTGAGTTCAAGTGGGAGGAATGTCATCAAAAAGCTTTTGATTTGATTAAGAGTTACTTAACCAGTCCTCCAGTGCTCATGCCTCCTGTTTCTGGGAAGCCTTCGAAGCTTTATATTTCAGCATGTGACTTGTCGATTGGATGTTTGCTGGCCCAAGAAAATGATATGGGCCATGAACAAGCCATCTATTACTTGAGTAGGAGATTGAATGATGCTGAAACTAGGTATACTTCTGTTGAGAAGTTATGTTTGGCTTTATATTTTGCTGCCATAAAGCTCAGGCATTATATGTTGCCTTCAGAGGTGTTTGTTGTGGCACAAACTGATGTGATAAAATACATGCCATCTAGGCCTGTATTAAGAGGCAAACAAGGCAAATGGATCTTGGCATTAATTGAATATTGCTTTAAATATGTGCCACAAAAAGCAATAAAGGGACAGGCTCTAGTAGATTTTCTGGCAGAACATCCATGCTTGCCTGTCAAACCAAATCTATTTGAGGTTCATATGGTAGATACTGAGCCTTGGAGGATAATATTTGATGGGTCCAAGACAGATGAAGGAGATGGGGCAAGTATTGTTTTGATTGCTCCTAACCAGCAAATGCACCAATTTGCTTATCAGTTGGATGAGCAACATGTGCAGTCTTGTAATCAAGCTGAATATGAGGCTTTGATAATTGGACTTGAATTAGCCATAGAATTTAAAGTTCGAAGATTACAAGTTTTTGATGACTCTCAACTAGTCATCAAGCAAATGGAAGGGGAATTCAAGTGTGTGAACAAAACTTTGGAAGAGTATTTAACTGAGACAAAGTGGTTAGTGGGTTTTTTTGACCAAGTGTCTTTCACACACATGTACAGAATAGAGAATAAAGAGGCCAATGAGATGGCTCAAGCAACATCAAGGTTGAAAATTCCTAAAGGAGCCCAAGAAAGAATCATAAGAATTCAAAGGAGGAATTTCTTGGCTTTTAGGGATAGGCATAGGGATTTCTTGCCAATAATGACACTTAAGGTGTCTGAGGGTGATTGGAGGTTTCCTCTAATCAAGTACTTGTCTAACCCTAATGAGACATGCGACAAGCAAGTAAAATATCAAGCCTTAAATTATGTCATCATGGGTGATGATTTGTTCAGGAAAGCACATGATGGGCTAACCCTGTTGTCCATAGGCCAAGAGGATCAAATGAAAGCAATGGCAGAGGCACATGAGGGCATTTGTTGAGCTCATCAAGCTAGGAATAAGATGAGATGATTGATTAGCAGGTATGGGTATGTTTGGCCATCTATAAGAAAAGACTGTGATACACATGCAAAGGGATGCCAAAGTTTCCAAAAACATGGCAATGTCCAAAGGATCCCAGCTATAAGATTAGTAAAACCATGGCCTTTTAGAGGTTGGGCAATGGATTTGATAGATCAAATATTTCCACCTTCATCAAAAACACATTCATATTTGTTGGTGGCAATAGATTACTTTACCAAATGGGTACAAGCAACCCCATTAAAAGTTGCCACACAGACTCAAATTATTGAATTCCTTACAAAGAATGTGATCCATAGGTTTGGTTTGCCTCAAACCATTACTGTCAATCAAGGGACCATGTTTGATGGGGATGAGATAAGGGAGCTTGCCACAGAGCATGGCATCCATATCCTAAATTCTTTTCCCTATTATGCCCAAGCAAATGAGCAGGCTGAGGCAACAAACAAAATTGTGAAGAATACTTTGGAGAGAATGATTGAGAACAATCCTAGAGATTTGCACAATCTTTTGTCTGAGGCATTATGCGCTTATAGAAATTCTAGGAGAAATAGCACAAGAACAACCCTATATAAGTTGGTGTATCGGCATGATGTTGTTCTCCCATTAGAAGTAACTGTAAGGTCCAATCAACTGGCTCAACAATTGAACATCACAATGGATGAGTACAATGAAGCCATGACAATTGAGTTACAAGATTTGGAAGAAAAGAGGATTTCTACTTTCAATCATTTAGTTGCACAAAAGAAGAAAGTAGAAAGAAGTTATAACAAGAAAGTAAAGCATAAAGTATTCTCTGAAGGAGAATTAGTTTGGAAAACTATTTTGCCTCTTGGAACAAAAAGCCCAGAGTATGGGAAGTGGTCTCCTAATTGGGAAGGACCCTTCAAGGTATTCAAGGTCCTTAAAAAAGGGACATACCATCTTGCATCCTTAGAAGGAGAGCCACATAGAAAAATAATCAATGGAAAGTATTTAAAGAAATACTACCCTACCATGTGGGAAAACAAGAGATGAAGATAATCACACACATGCATCCATTCATTTAAAAATAAGCATGTACAAGCCAGAGTCACAAAGCAAAAACAAGTGTACAAGGGATTCAATCTTTTTGAAAGTACAAAATAAAGTTGCTCCAGGCTTGTAACACACTTCTCTGTTTTGCTTTGCTTTGTTGGAGGTTGGCCTGGGCAGATTTGATGTTCGCAGGACCATTTTCTGCCTGAGTTAACAACAAGTTTTGCATGTTGGCTTTGATTGTGGATTGCTCTTGCTTGAGGGTTCTTTTGATTCCAACTTGTGCCAATTGAGCCTCCAAATGAGCTTCTTCTGATGATAATAGGTTATCTTGAGTGACTGTGTCTTGAAAGGCTTGAGAAGCACCAGCCAAAGAAGCAGCCACTGACTTCAGCTGGTCGATTTGAGCTTTGCTGGCCTCAAACTCAGCATGATGCTTATTGAAGGCTGAAATATGTCGAGGAAGGGCGGTCAGGAAGTCCTTAAAAACTTGTATTTGATCTGAGTCAAACAATTTTGGCATTAGAGCTTGAGTGGCTTGGACACAGTTGAGAAGGTCTGTGGATCTTGTGAGGGCTAACTCATCGAATGAGAGCTGTAGAAGTTGAAAGAATTGGTTGGAAGCTTCCATGAGTAATGCTTCAAAGGTAGGAAGAGTATTCATTCAAGACAAAACCAGTTTCACCTTGAATGAGGGGGGCATTGTTGGCACCAAAACTTAGAATTCTCTATCGACAGAGGAATAAACACGTGCAGAAGAGGACAAAGAATGAAGAAAGTGAAATTAGTGGCCTAAAAAAGAGGAATGAGGATGCAATACATGGCAATTGCAGGATGAGAAAAAATGCAAAGGCAGAGTGATTGCAGTTCATGGGCAGTTATAGAACCCTAGCAAATGGACACGTGGCAGCACAGCATAGCCATTGGAAGCCATATAAAAGCTTGGAATTCAAAGGAGAAGGGGGTTTCAACCAAATTTACAACTCATGTGAAATTAGGAGTAGCATGACTGAATTAGGAGTAGTTCTTGTACTTAGGAGTAGTCTATTTGTAATTCGGTCTTTGTAACCAAGTTTGGCTCTGTTGATTGTTGTGTCTTTTGAACTTGTAATTTAATTCTTGTAATTAAGTGACAAGTTTACTTGTTTCTCAATCGACTTTCAGTTTATTTGCACTTATTTCTTCACATTGCAACCTGCAAATAAGTCCTTGAAACTGTCAAGACATAGGACGCTAACCACATTGCCTGATTGAATTTCTATTTGTGAAAATTGATTTTCTCTGTCGACTTTTTCCTATCGATTTGATCCAAACCAGATTTTTGCCAACACAACTTTTGGCCACAGTTTAATTCAAACAAGCAAAAATGTTTGATGAAATGAAATTAACAAATTAAAATAAGCATATTAATAAGAAGAAGAAATAAGAATGGTAAGTGGAAATATAATGAGAGAGAGAGAGAGAGAGAGAGAAAGAGAGAGAACGAGAGAGAGAGAGAGAAGGCAATGTTCAATAAAGCTTTAAAGCTGTGACTTAACAAATGAAGATTACCTCCAAAAGAAATTAATAGTCCTCTTTATAAGCTTAAAAATTTCTCAGGGTGTGAAAACAAAGAAGCTTGGCATACACAACCAAGCAAATCAATGGTGGAAAATAAACAGACATTGTTGAAATTAAAAGCCAAAGAATTTGACAACAGATTGAAATCAGTTCGACTTACTTGTTCACATCAGGATGATAACTTCTAGCAAGCTTCCAATAAGCTAAAAATGAAAGAAGAAATAGTTAGCAATATAAATGAACCAAAAGTTATTACTAAACAATGCTAGAGTTAGGATTGAAGAACAAATATAGACGTAGAAAGCCGAATCTGAAAGGGCACAATAAGATACTTTCAATCAAAAGTAGAAATACTTTTTTATGAGTAACATCATTAAGCTTTATTGACAAGAAGCTGAACAAAAAAGGCCACGTCCAACAGAAGGGAAAGAAAAAATCTAAGCAAATCTAGGCCAAATAATGCTACACTAAGAAGCACAGACACTTTTATGGAGGAGGCGTGTCGTGTCATACACCCTTGTCACACACCAACACATTGCGGACACTCCTAAAAGCATGTCCGACACAAGATGCCAGATACTCGAAGGTCTCTTTAGAATGACAGCAAGAGACATGTACATAAAAACAATAAAGTAATCTCAAAGAAAAAGGAACAGAATCTTAAAAAAGAAGCAATCAAACAAGTAGCAGTGATGTGTGTAAGCACGTAACACACCATTAACATGATAATAATGTTTGTTTTCGGATGACACTCCAAAAGGGATGACCCTTGTAGCACAAGAAATAGTTACCAAAAGAAAAAATAAGTGTGCACATACAAAATACATCCCCAAATAGGAACTATATCACAGAATTGAGAAAATTATTTTATTTTATTTTATTTTTGATCGGCACAGAATTGCGAAAATTTTGAAAAGAATCAAGAGTTTACTTACCACTTTTGATTTCAGACTTGCTAGCATTTTTGGCACCCCAAGAACAGCATAAAAATCCTGTATGGTCAATTTATCTCACTCTATTTTATTTTTGTGTTTCAGGTAATAATACCAATAGCTGCCTCAACCTATGAGCATGCCAACCGTCTCCCTAACTAGCCACTATCACATCCCCTCCATAACCACCAATGCAGATGTAACCACAAAAACCGTCCAACTCTCACCGGCTCGATGATTGTAGAGGTGGTTCAATTTGTTATACAGTTTCTCTCCCATCTATGCACATCTCTTCATTTCAAAAACTCCTTAAGCAATTCAAACTCAAATCTCAATTTTGTAACATTCACCACTGCAATCACAATTCAGGATTGCCATTGGGGTGCTTAGATTTTTAAAAGAGGGGACAATGTACAAATTTGTGTTTTGGGGCTTCAGATGGTTGTTAACAAAAAATTAGGTTTTGTGAATCTAAATGTTATTTGTTAATGCTTTTGATTAGCAGGGACCATACAGAGGTTGGGACGAACATTGTTGCACCTGGTTACTCCTTCAGGGTTGTGGACTTTTATCATTTTAAAGTTATTTAAGAATTTAGCAATATGTTAATTACGTGAAAGAAATTAAAATTTTATTTTATTGATGGATGATTTAAAATTCAATTTTGTTCATTCGTTAGTAATAGCATAGATAATAGAAATACAACAAACTATAGTAGTGTAGATAATATAAATAGATGTTTAAATTGCTAACAAACTAAATCATTTTTACAAACATATCATCTACAATCAAAATTCAAACAATATAATTAGCACTACAATTGATGCCAAAAAAATATGACAAATTTTACAAAACAAGATTAGCTAAGCCTAAAGGTAAAAATAAAACACTACAGAGAAAAATAGTGTAAAATCGTCACCAAGTTTGGCAAAAGCCCTAAATTGCCTAACCAAAAAATAAGCCGAATATGGTTCCTAAATAATACATTAATTAATTAATGTAAACACTACAGAGAAAAATAGTTTAAAATCGATACCAAATTTGGAAAAACCCCTTAAGTTGTAGTTTCACTAACTCTCCTTCAAAATTCTGAGATAGTCTGAGATAATCTGAAGAATGGGAGACAAAATAGGATAAAAATCAAAGTGAATAGGGTTTTTAGTAGGAGGGAAGGGTTTGAGAAATAACAGAGATACATACCTTCAGATTTTATTGGATCTTTCAGCCGAACCAGAGTGAAAACAGAGCCGATGAGGGAAAGTACCGCTGGGAGAAGAGTAATGCCGGCAGGGGAGGGCCCGGGCAGGCTGGGTATTGGAGAGAGAGCGACAAACAATTGGGTCATCCCACAGCCCAGACAATGAAACACGTTGGAGGAGAAGCGTCTGGGAGGTAACCGGTTCAACAGGTAGCCTTTTCTTTGGATTAAAATAAATCCAATGGCTACAAACATATTGCATATGGTGTGCAACCCTTAAGGGGGTTACACACCCAAACACTACCCTCAAATGTTTTGTTAATTATTCCATTGATCCTGGAGACTTTTCAGCATAACAACCAGTGGTCTAATCTTCGTTCAAAAAAAAAAAAAAAAAAAAACCAGTGGCCTAATCTCTTCCATTTGCCTTCCCCAGTGCTTTTACCACTGCTTCCTTGAGTTCCTTGAGCTTCAATTCTACATAGAGGAAGGGGGGTTGGGGTGTTAGTAAAAAATTCGCAAATTGATTTATACTGTAGTTAATGCATTTCCCTCGAGGGTCAGATCATGCAAAGCCTGTAAACATAAAAGGAATTGAATTTTACTGACCTGCAGCAGCCAGAGATGTTCAACTTCATTGAAACTTTTCCTTCATTGGGTCTCAAACTCTTCTGTGATCTTCACTCAGCCTGTCTTTCAAGCATGCTAATTATGAAATTATGATACATGGAACATGAGCTATCTTGAACCAGTCCTCACCTGTTGCTCTTTCCAATCTTTTTTCCAATATAGGACATCCAGAAATCAACAAATATTGGAGTGCAAATATTTCATGCAATCTTTCAGGGAGGTATGACAGTTCAAGGCATCCTTTAATGATTAGCTTTTGTAGGCCAGGGAGGTTGTACATATCGTTTGGCAATGAAGCCAGCAAAGAACAACCTTCAATACTCAACTCTTGAAGTGAAGGGAGGGATTCCCCAACCTCTGGCATAAACTTCAAGTCATGGCACTCTATGATATCCAGCTTCTGAAGGGAAGTGAGATACCTAAAGCCTATTGGAAAACATGTCAGTTCATTACAGTAAAGAATTCCCAGATGTTTGACAGAAGTAAATCCCTGCATACCCTCCTCAAAGGGGCAATCAAGGAAAACACTACGGCATATCATCAGTTTCTCGATAGAGTTTGAATTCCCAAAATCCCCATGAAACTCCACCTGAATACCATTGATAACAAGGGAGGAAAGTGATCTTAAGTTGGCCAGGGAACATAATAGTTTCTTGTTGCTATTCCGGATAACTAAGTTCTTCAGAGCAGAAAGAAACGGGAAGCCTATAAGTTCAGGGCAATCTTCGACTATCATTGTGTTAAGGCAAGGGAATGCGTATCCTATTGTTGCACTAGTTGATTCTTTTAAAGAGGCCAAATTCAACCATTCAACCAATACGGGCATATTAGAAAGCTCAATCTGATGCAGAGAAGGGAATGGAGTAACAGAATTATCGCCATAAAACTCAGGTCCTATGGATCGCAAATTAGTCATCCATCTTATACAAAGCTCCTTAAGGTAGGGTAGCTGGCCCAATGGTGGAAGTTCCTCACATTTGCAATGGGTGATGAGAACTTTAACCAGGTTGTGGATGGTTGAATCCATCATCCATGAAGGAAACCTGATACTGTTGTAACCTGTTATATCCAGCACTTTAAGTTTTGGATGCGGCCATAAGCTTTCTAAAAGGAGGTCACTAGATATTTTAGAAGATGCATCCACATCATGGTTCCATGATAATCCCAAATGGTAAAGATTTTCTTTCTCATATAGCCTTGCATCACGTGCCTCTGAGATATGTCTCACATTTTCAAGATTCTTTATCTCTAACTTACCTCTGAGGTTTAGCTTATGCAAATCTCCTAGGTGAGCAGATCCCTTATTCTCACCCAAAACAAATAATGGCAGTGATTGAAGAGAAGTTAGTTGCCCAAACCTCGATGGCATGTGAGATAATGAATGACACAAAGAAACATCCAAATGTCTGAGATCAGTCATATTGTGCATTCCTTCAGGTAACTCCTGCAGATGACAACACCTTGATAGCCTCAAAGTCTGCAAGTGTTTTAGGTTGGTTAAGGTATTGGGCAATCTTTTAATGGATGTCTGGGAGAGGTCAAGGTATCTTAGATGCTGTGAAATAGCAATATGACTTGACAATTTCTGAATACCACTGAAAGACAAATCTAGAACCCGGAGACTTTTCAGTCTGAAGACTGAAGGATCAACGGTCCCCTGGAAGCCACCCGATAATAAAAGCACTGTCCGCAGGTGTTTCGGAAGATCTAGTGATTTTGAAATAGTTGATGATTTAGAATGAAAAGCCAAAGATACCTGACAGAATTTTCTGGATTGACTGCATCCAACCCCAGCCTTTACTACATGGTCAAAATTCGCAACAAATCTCGCTAAATCATGCAACAAGGGATGCATCCGGTACCCAATTGTTTCACCATACTCATCCCATTTCACATCTGTGAAGAATGACCTGCACAACAGCTCCTGAAAAAAAACATTGCCAATCTCCTCTAGCGTTCCGTTTCCTCCAGTCGAATGAACAAGACCTTCAGCAATCCACATCTGGATCATTTTGTCTTTGTCCAGCACACGATCCTTTGAGAAAATGGAACAGTACGCGAAGCACTGCTTTAGGTGTGGTGGTAGATAGTGATAGCACACAGAGAGAAAATTATGGATATCAGAATGCAATGGTGTGATACAGCAGGCCATCCAGGGACGCGCTGACAGCATTTCGAAGCAATTTTGGACAGAAAGCCACTCTTCTTTTGTCTTGTGGAATCTCATTAGGCCTCCAAGAAGATTCAAAAATAGAGGGATACCAAGGCAGCGGCCTACAATTTTTCTGGCAATGGACACGATTTCTGGACTCTCCAAAACTTGAAAGGGCTCGAAAGCTAGCTGTCTGAACAAAGACCAACTATCTTCTTCGGACAATGCATTCAATTGGTAAGGCCGAACCGTGGACATAAAATCTGCAACTTCACTGTTGCAAGTTGTCACTATAACACTCGATCCAGGTGCAACAGTAGAAAACCATTTCTCAAGCAGTCGCATCCATGCCTCCCGAGACATCATCGAATTGACTCCCGCTAACACGATTAGACATGTTTTTGATTCCAAGGCATCTCTAACGAGTTCGTCTAGCTCATCTACAGCAACCAGTTGACAGGACATCCCCATTGCAGATTCGACGATCCCTTTCCCAATCTTTTCTGCAATAGAATCATCTGGGACATTACCTTCCGCGTCTACGGACACCCAAGCCCTTAAGTCGAAACGTGCCTTTACCACCTCATCATTGTAGATCATCTGGGCAAGAGTGGTCTTTCCAACCCCGTCCTGACCGACAATGGGAATAACACGAGGCCGCAACTGGGAGTTGTTGCAGATCAACAGATCTAACATCCGATTCTTGTCCTCATACCTACCGAAAATTGCGTCGTATTGCAACGACGCCTTGATCTCCTCAACCGCATGGAGGTTAAGTTTGGGGCGGCTTCGGATGTGGGATCTGATGAGAAGGCCAGCCTCTCTGGAATCATAAGGAACTATGTCCTTCCCTTTCTTCCACAATTCGAAAAACCTCAGTGCTAATTTCTTAACCTTGCCCAGTTTAAGAACAAGCTCGTCGAGTCTTCGTGGAAAGGAGATACAATTAACTACCTCCTTCGCCAACAAATTAGACACAGGTGATCGAATTAAGCTTCCGGATAACAAGGTTTTGCAAAAATTATTGTTTGCTATCATCAGATCCAATAGATCAGCCGCATCATAAGCTGCTTCCTCAACTTCCTCCAGCCATTCACTGTTGGCGATTTCCTTGAAGAAAAGTTTATGTTCTGCAACAACCACCACCTCGGCGATTTGATTGATAGTGAACCGGAGTTTTGTGAGGTCGCACTCCATCGGGACCAGATCGCCGCCGCCGCCGCCGCCGCCAGCGGCAGCATCGGAAAGCAAATTTAGTTTGCCTAGCAGTGCGTCGATGAGAGGAGACACAACAAGTTCTCTGTCCATTTGTTTATTAACCAACCGCCTGCCTGGAATTCTGAAGGTTGAAATGCAGAAAACAAACTCCTCACAGCGCAGAAACCCTCCTCTATTCAGATTTCGGATGCAAAGACTTCGTGAATTTTGACCTAACTCAATGCGCAGTTGTTGAGTTGGATCCAGTCAAGGAGAGTCTAGATCCTCTGCACTGGTCCCTGTTGAACCCCCGAAACGACGTCGTTTTGGAGCCAAAACTCCCACACTCAGCAAAAATAAATAAATAAGAGCAGAAACACAGGGTTGTTTTAGGCTTGGTTTGGAAAGTGGGTTGGTTTTTTGACTTTTTGATTTTTTTGGCTATTTTAATTTGGGTTAAAAAGTTTGGTTTGGGAAGGATTTTTTTGACTTTTTGGCTTTTTTGACTTTTTTTTTTGTGAGAGAAAAGTGTAATGATTATGGATTGGATGTGATGTTTTGTTTGTTGTGACTAAAATAACCTATTTTGTTTTTTGTGGCTAAAATAGCCAAAAAAACCTCAAATCTTGCTTCCCAAACAGTGCCTAAGGCTACTTCTGAGAAGAAGGGTTGGATTGGGTTTGAGACTATCTTAGTTACAAAATGATAAAATAAATTTTTTAATCTAATAAGATAAAATATCATATTCAACTCATAATTTTTACATTCTTTCTCTCACAAAAAGTTTAAAAAGTCAAAAAATCTTTCATAAACGAGACTTTTTAACCTCAAACTAAAATAACTAAAAAGTTAAAAAGTTAAAAAACTAACCCACTTTCCAAACGAACCCTTATTATGTAAGTTGGTTTTTAGCATTTAACTTTTTAATTATTTTATTTTGAGATTAAAAAATTTTGTTTGAGATAAATTTTTTTTTTGACTTTTTTAACTTTTGACTTAAAAATAAATGTGTCTATAATTGAAATTATGAAAATGCCCTTCACCAACAAATTTATATCTTCTACAATTTTTTTATTTTTTATTTTTTTCCTGTTGTCCCCATTTGGTGAATTTCCGACCCAGCTCGTTGTCCATTGAACAGAGGCTCAAACCAATTTCCACTATTCCTCTCCACTTTGGTTGTGCATTTCCGACAATATTTTTATATTAATAACTAACAAATTATTTTGTCCTTTCACACTAACAAATTATATTAATTACTAGTAATGTAAAAAATATCAAAAAATCGATCAAATCGATTCAATCAGACTAAACTAAGTAATGTTTGGCCTATTTTTTTTAATAAGAATCGGTTTGTACGGTTTTAAATTTAATTTTTTTTCAATTTTTGATTTGGTATCAGTTTAAGCACCTTATACACTGATCGCAACTGAAACCAATCGCTTCAATATATATTGTATTTATAATATATATATATATATTTTCTAATAACATAATGATATTAATAAGAATAATAAATTATTAACGTCAATTAATTAACCTTATTATCTTTATAACCTAAGTTTGTAAACTCTTATTATATATAATCTTAATTCTAACTTATTATTCTTGAAACCTTAGTATTTTAAACTTTAGATATGTTTGAAATGGTAGACAAATAACTAATTTAATGTTTTTATATAGATTAATGATTGTATTTAGGATAAACTACCAATAGGTCTTAATAGTTAGACTTAATTCTCATCAAGTTCTATTAAAAATAAGTCTTGGTAAAATTCTTGCTAAAAATAATTATTTTGTGACAATTTTTTACATACGTCGCTAAAAATTGACAATTATTGACTTTTTTTGTCATGATTTTTATAAATTGTCTCTAAAACTTATAATTAATGATGTTTTTCTATGAAATTTTTTTTTGCATAAGACCTATTAGACAATAAGCCCACTTATTAGAACCTACACGTAAGTACCCCTTATATTTAAAAGTGGCTCAAGTTTAAAAAATTTAAACCGATTAAACCGCACCAAATCGAACCGTTTCAATTGGTTCGGTTCGGTGCGGTTTGATGGGAGAAACGATTTGTATTAGTATTTAAAAAAATAAAATCGACATTATTGGTTCGTTATAATTTTTATCTAATACTAATCGTACCGAACCGATTACATCTCTATTAATAACTAACAATATTTTTGTATTAATAACTAACAAATTATTTTTCCTCTCCAAATCAATTACTAACAAATTATGTCACGTAAATCATATTTATTTCATTCTTCCTTTTACATATGTCATACAAGCGACAAAAACCAAACCCATCAAAAGATTTTTCCTCCTACAGTGTAATAACAAGCATTGCCAAAAGTCGAACCCACTTTTTAAAACACGTACACACATGTTTCGGATGACTTACGTGTACATCAATCTATTTCACAACAAATGACATCCTATTTGTAAATATTACTACGTACGATATTACTACAATCCACACCAACAAATTGCATTGCGCTTCTACGTTACATTTGTACTATTTTCTAATCCTGTAAATGGTACACAATTTTACCTACATAATACATAAATATGACGTGGAGCAATAACTAACATATTGTACACCCCTGTACACACCAAATTGACGAGTGTGG